>JAAAKE020113351.1:0-16403 GCA_010014785.2 Anisolabis maritima
TAAAAATTGTCAAAAAAATAATCCCCTTTTCCTTGGCATCCAAAAATTTACGCCCCCCTCCTACCTTTTTTTTCTATTTTCATCTTCCCTTTTTTTTTTTTTTTTTTTTTTTTTTTTTTTTAGTGATAGAGTCCGCTAAATCGAGATTTTCATTAAAACAAATCAGATATTTTTTTTTTAATTCATTAAATAAAGCCGACGGAATTTAATTATAATTATTTATTTATTTATTCATCATGGTTACTAACCCATGAGCATGTCTGTGAAATTTAATTATTTAATTACTTATTATTAACTAATCTAAACATTTTATTTTTATTTTTGCCTCAATACTATTAAAGCAAATTAATTATTTATTTAAAAGAGTAACTTTTATTTGGAGATAAATTACCACCTGTCTCGGATTATAAAATAGTCATTTAAGGTCTTCGAACCTTTTTTTTTTTGCTTTAATTATTTGGTGGAAAATTTTTATTAAAAACTCGATAAATAAAAATCAAATTAAATATTTCTTTTAAATTAATTAAAATACATAGTCTATCATCAATAAAAAAAAAAAAAAAAAAAAAAAAAAAAAAGCGAATATATGTAGATATTGAATTTTGTTAATAAATTGATCGAAAATTAGATTTATTTCATCAAAAAAAATATTCAAATTATGTGTGGATAGCTTTACAAACAGTGAGTATTATTTTTACGAAAATGGAATATACATTCACTATACATTATATATATGTAATGTGACGCACTACACAGTGTGTAGAATATATATATACAGTGCGTCATATTCAGAAAACATTTTCGAGGAGGAAGAGGCATTTTGGGGGGAAGGTCCACGACAGGCCACCTTTCGGGTTAGACTTTTGAAACTTGTCAAGAATTTTAATTTATTTCTACGAGACACTTATTTTATTAGCTTAGGATCGGATCAACAATATTAAGATAGGGCCATTTTTTAATTTCATAAAATAAAATATATTCATAGAATATATGCATTTAAAATTTAAAATATTGATTTTTAAAAAAGAAATCTGGCTTTTTTTTTTAGAAATCGCGAGGCAAAAAAGTTAAAAACAATTCCATAAAGACAAAAAACGTTTTTTTTTTGTTTATAATTATTTAGGAAGATTACTGGCACCTAGTTGTTTTATGGTGAAGTGGAATACATTTTTTTATTTTATTTTTCAGGATTTATTTCGGTGATTGTGTTGATTGTCTCGGTTAATTGCCATCATTAGACTTGTGAGAATAGGAGAACAATTTTTATTAAAAACATATTATTTCACATATATAAATAAATTTTGAAAAATAAAAATTTTTTTAAAGTTTATATTATAAAGTAATCTTCGTAACTAATTGCAAATAAAACATTGTTCTCTTTCCTTCTATCAAACATGTTTTTTTGAACTCAAGAAGTGGAAAAATGCAAAAACAAATCTTAAAATCGTGACTAATTCATAAACTTCTTTCTGCCAGGTGGAGGCGCCGGGGCGTAGGCAAAATAAATTTATATTAATTAATTATGAAATTAATGGCTTTATCCAAGTACTAGAAAAGCAAAAAAAAGACTAAAATTCTCTTTTCCCCTTTTCGATTTAAAAAGAATAAAAAAAAAAAAGGTGTTGACCTGATTTTGATTCACCCTATTTGTGACGTCGTTTTCGACCTCATTTTTTTTTCTAAAGCAGCCGACAGACAGCCCTTTTGACGAGGACCTGATGAGTTCCGCCCTGGGAAGGAAATGGCCCTTGAGCCCTTTAGGACTGTCTCAATGAACAAAACATCTCTTCACCAAATATAGCCAAGCAAAGAGTGAGTGAGAGAGGCAATCAGCAAAAGGGCCAAGAGATTTGTAACTGCTCCTTGGGTATAATTAATAATATTTTAGGAGATAAAAAAAGATAGATGTTGATTAAAAAAAGAGAGAGAGAGAGAAACAACTTGAATATACTAGAATCCAAAAATTGTGGATAAAGATAATTAGGTGAGCTAAATAAAGTAAATTTCATAGTAATTTCTATATTAAAAAAATATTAGTAAATATAAGCAGATAGTATACTTCGTGTTTGGTTGTTGGAAGGTAGGCAAGTAAAATGATTAACTCACTAATGGATTATTCGATTAAATACTCCAGAGTTCATTTAGAAAGGACCAAGGTGTAGATAGACATTCATAAATGAGCATGCCTGGTCCGCTCTTGAGAAGGTCTGGAGAAATAATTAAATAATCCAGAGATTTCCAACCTTTCTGGCATCAATAATCAGTTAAATTTAGTATTTCGTACCAGTAGCTGAACATTTTTTGAAAGACATAATTTTTCTTATTATTTTATTCATTGTCATGAACCAGTAGTTTGGTACTTGAGTACCGGTACCGGTATGGAAATCTGAAATAATTCATTAGTGAGTTGGTCATTTGGGTTGCCTACTGTCCAACAAACAATAACAAACTATTTGAAACATTCCTGAAAAAAAGCGGTTTCCTATCTAAATATCTTATTGACGATTAGTGTATGGTTGAAATCTAAAAAAAAATTCGAATGGGCATTATTCTCCGAATTTTTTGTTCAAGGTAATTTTTTTTTATCTTTTTTAATCGACAGTCGGTCGCTTTTTGAGATAAAAAACAAACAAATTTCTATTCATTTTTTTTTTTTTTTTTTTTTTTTTATTAATTTTTTTTTTTTTTTTTTTATTTTTTTTTTTTTTTTTTTTAAATAAAAAAAAAAAAAAAAAAAAAAAAAAAACAACAAAAGAAAAGGTTCGATTTTTATTAGAACTAATCTTGATAATATAATTAATGCAAGTTAAGTAGAATGGGTATCATGTTTACAGAGAACATTCAGATAAAGAGAATAATTAATCTGATTTTGTAAATTCAAACACAAAATTAAAAAAAGGAAATTTATTTGAAGAAATAATTTAATAATCCCTCTCCCTTTAAACTCCATCTGACTTTGCACACACCAAACTCCCCCCAATTGGTTGAATATTTTGATGGGCTTAGATTTTGTTCAATATCAATTTCCTTGCCATATTATTTATTAAACGCTAAAATTGAAATTTCTCGCTTAAGTCGTTTAGGAATTATTGGCTTGATACTAACACCCCACCCCCTACATATATATATATATGAGTGTAGGTGAATATATATATATATATATTCATCTAAACTCAAAACATATTTAGATATAAAGATATAAAATTTTATTAAGTATGCTGATTGAAGGGGAAATTCAATTTAAAAAATTGGTTTCATTAATAACACGATACATCGAATTTCAAAAATATAGAGTATATTAAAAAGTCCCCCAATCTGCACGCATTCAACCACAAAAATTTTTTTAAAAATTCTCAAATAATCTATGGAGCAGTGGTATCCAAACTTTTTTCGTTTCAAGGCGCCCCTAGTGTCAAATGCACAAAGATTTTATGTGAAGGAGAAAAGAACTAAATAAGTATATTTTTTACTCTAAATGGACATTTTGATACGGCGCTCCTATAAGCCAGCCCCGGCTTAAAAGGGCGCCGCGGCACAGTTTGGGAACCTCTGCTATTGAGAGTTGCTAAAGAAATAATCAGCAGTTGGCGTATCCAGGGATATCGACTCCTCTCCATAATCAAAAATGTAAAAGGCAAATTTAAAAAAAAAAAAAGAAAATAAATAAATATGAAAAGGAATTTCTAATAATTAAAAGAAAAAAAAATCCCTTGAAATACAAAAAAAAATATTTATTCACCGAACAAATAAAAATATAAAAAAATAAATAAAACATTGTTTTTATTTATATAAAAACATTCACCTACGAGGGTTGCCTTTTATATTTGGGGATTGCGCTAAACTAGTGCTGCTAACGCTTCTATCATAAAGTTTGACATTTTTGATGGTATACGTACTCAAAACGTATTGACATACGAGCGCTATTTGTATAGTTTACAACAACTTGAAATCATCTCGGCTAAAAATGGAATTAAATCGTGAACATTTTCGAGCGATTATTTTTACAACCCAACAGTGCATCGATGTTATATATCTATTATATCTGTTCATGTCTTCCAAGTCTAAGACAAAAAAAATTGATGTATGTTCATATGTCAATTTCTAATTATTATTTTATTACAAAGCACAGCAATTTCTATTTTTTCAATTATCTAATTTTTATGTACGAGCATATATAAATAAATAGCCTCGACCACTATCAAATGAATGAATTAGATAAAGTAGGTGTATTGTGGAAAGGAAGGAAGTCTTGTAAGTTGGTATAACCGAAAAGTATTTTATTAGAAGGCGTCTAGCCCCTCGCTGAGCTTTTTCCTGTTGTTGAGCCCTACGAGCCTCTGTTCATGAGGAGGAAGGAGTAACCCCAGCCGAGCCCATTGGGGGTGAATGCACGTTCCGCTTCCGTGACCAGGGCAGAAACCTCCGAAACAGACAGACCTTGCAACTTGCAACTGCAACTTGCACTAATCGAGTATAACACAGACTAAGAGAGAATATTATTAGATATTAATAAATTATTTTTAAATTTATAGAAGATTATATTAAAAATCCGATCAAGTTTCTTGCCTCCTGTTCCAGGGTTAGCCAATAATAGAGTTGTTCCGATAAATCGCATATAAAACTCAATTGAGTTTCAACTCAGCTTAAGAAGTTTTTTAACTCCTTCATCATCTCGACAAATCGGCTCTCCTTTATATATAATTTATATTAATTCAATAATATAAATACCGAATAAATTAAAAACACAGCAAGATATGGGGGCTTTAGTCAATGAAATATTAGTAATTGTTAATGCAGGCTAATGGGATGTCACAATCACAGGGGGCGGCCCCAAAAGAAATTACATCACAACATTTCAATAAAAAATATGGAAATAAAATATTGTACATAAATAATAAGTTTAATTGAAATTTCTAATAAAGGCCATTTCAAATAAGAAAAACTAATACTAAAGGTCAAACAAGAATTCTAGCTACGCTCCTATCCTCAGTACAGCGCTTTTTTTATATTACTATGTTTACTAAACTATTTTTTTTGGAAATGATAGTGATGGAGTTTTCATGATTGTTATTAAGGAAGAATAATAAAGGGATCCTTCCCCAGATCGGATTGAAATGGTCCATATAAGGCTTAGTATTTAATAACCTAATAATTGGCATTTTATTGTCCTCTTTTTAACTTTTGTAAAGGATGTTTTAGCTACGCCACTGACCCCTTTGCAGAAAGTTGGATGGAGGGTGAAGGCCTAAAGCCATGTTAATTATTCTATGGCTCTAATCATTTTAGTTAAAAGGAAAATATTTTAAAGAGAATAATGATAAAGCACTGTTATTGTATATTCAGGAAAGTCGGGCCGAAAAATTACAAATATACTAAGAAATTTCAATAAAAGGAAAATATATGAAAAAAAAAATTTATAAAATAAAAACAAAAATTTTATTTGGGCATCCCTTCTCCCCAAATAAAAATAATCCTGGTTAAACTTACTTAACCAAATAATTTCTTCCATTCTTTTTTTTTCTCTCTTCTACTCTCTTATATCCAAATCAAATCAAATTACGTTAATAAATTAGATTAAAATTAAATTAGTTGGCTTAAAACAAACGTATCGTGATAATTGCATGTTGTAACACGGGCCACTTTGGCAAAAGGGCCGGATATTAGTCATCCTTTTACAATACAACTAGGTAATTTTTTGCACTTTATTCGTAAGGGAAAGACAATTTTATTGCTAGGGGATCAGGCCGTTGACCTCGGCTCTCTTTTTTTTCATTTATAATTTCGTTGGTATTTCGAAGAAATTTAATAATCGATGCATGCATGCGCTTAGTCAGGAACTGCATTATTCATTTTATTGTAGATTCTTTTGAATTTAATAAAACTAAACAGAAATTTATTATCCCCTTTATTTAAATAAAGGAATCCCTCAGTCAGCTATAAAATTCAAAATTTATATTATAAAAAAAATTAATATTATATTCTGAATCTTATATAGAATAATAATTAAAAGCTGCAATAATAAAAGATAAAATAAAACAATCTCTCTCTCTCTCTCTCTCTCTATGTCCCTTGTCAAATTCGGACGCCTTTTTTTGCAACTATGGCCAGGAGATTTCGATTAAAATATTCGAAGAAAATCTGGTTAGTCATAAAGGGACTTCTTTGGTTGAGATAGTTTCATAATTATTTTTTAGATAAAATTAATGTGACTCATCTCATAACTTTCAGTGTTAACTAATTAGGTAAGAAAAATTAATGTTAGTAGTGTCACATCAAATTTTTTGTGTCAATATAATTTTTCTTTATGGTAGCATATCAGTTGACGCGAGGTAAATTGTGGTGCCACCAATTTTTTCATTCCAAATTTATCCTAATTTTTTATTTTAAGTCTTTTTTGGCATATTTATAATTATTAAAAAAACAATTAAATCTTGTTTATAATCAAACATAGGAATTATATTTTGTTACCATGGATCGAGATGTCCTAACTTTTCTATGTGATTCTTAAAATCCTAAATTGAGGGTCCCACAATATTTTAGAATGGAAAATGATTAATGTATCTTAGATATTATCCTTTTGACCAAAGAAAAGTAAAAATCGATGTCGAGATTACGGAAATACACGTTTTGAGGTCCCCTTAGTCTAAAAAAATGGGTCTCGCAAAATTGTCTGTGTGTCTGTGTGAACAAGATTTGTCAGAAACGAAAAATCGCACGAGACTGAATTTGTATATTTAAGCTAGCTACCCTCGTTGCTTGCACCTCGAAGCTTTTCGTGCCAAATGGTACTTTACTATTAGTACTTTTCAGTTTTTTCGTTTTTCTCAAAATTCGCTCTAACGATTTTGATTAAAATTCATAAAATAATTATTTATTAGATGAACTTTTTAATCTATTAACCCGTATATCCCAATATTGTTTGGAGCCCACTTTACTTCTGTATATTTTTAGGTATTTTGTAATTTTCTCTTAAATTACTCTAATGATAAATTGGCTGTACGTTATTCTTTTAAAAGATGAACTAGAGGGCTATTAGGGGGCTACCTAGGGGGCCCGAGGCAAAAAATCTGATAGCACATCACTCAGGTTTCCTTACCTTACCTTAGGGAAGAGAAAGTTATGTGATGTGCGTTTGTCACACCATATTTTTGAGAAATCTTATTTCCACACTTGCAAACAGGAGCACAGACAGACCATTCTGCAAGATTCATTTTTTTGATTTTAGGGAACCTCAAAACGTGTTTTTCCGTTAAAATCTCGATGAAACACTTTGTGAAATGAATGCCTGAATCGAAATGTTTATTTTGGCGACATTTGTAGATGTCGTATTTGACGAGTAATGCCACTTGTTCAACCTCCGCAATAGGGAAATGGGTAATGTAATATGATCCGTCTCAGTAATGTGTTTGGGTGTTGCTATTTTTTTGTTCACCCCCCTGAACTTTGTGTTTAAGAACGATACTTTGTATTTAAAGTCCTGAAGAAGACCGGAAAGACAGTCGAAACGGTTGTATAAAATATTTTAATTTTTGCTTTTTTTTTTTTGCTTTGCCTTCCATTACCATTCCATTATATTATATTAGAGTTCTCTTTGACAAATTTGCATCATTTAAGGTGTCTCCCTGAAATTACCAGATATAGATTGAAATATTTTTCTATACCTCTCTAATAATATATAGTTTTGCCCTGAGGCCATAGCTGCAATTTTTAAATTTTACAATCCCTTACATAGGTGTCGATTATTTTTTTGAAAGTTAACTAAATAAAATAAAAAATTTACAAAGTGTATACAATTCTCTTTCCAGTAATTCTTATATCCAATATTTTTTTTTTCCGTTTTTAGTTATAAAAAAAATACTTCTATCCTAGAGCGAGAGGATAGACTTCTTGACATTGTCAATATTGATAACCCAAGTTCGGATCCTAGGCTGTCCGAAAAATTTTATTTAAACAATTTGGAAATAAATTAATTAAATATTATCAATATATATAATTATTTGAAATTTTGTGGCCAAGACAAAAATATAAAAAATACATGACATATTAAAGTAGAGTATATGATAAGTGAGAGCGAAATGTCGCTTATTTTATCATATTAATGCCATAGATTAAACTTCTTTTTCACCTGGGTGCATATCACTTTAAGTAAACTTTTAAAAAATTTATTTCCCTTCTCTAGGTGTGTATATAAAAATTATCTTATAAGAGTTTTTTAAGAAGGGCAAAAAAAAAGACTGAGAGGTTATAGAGTATCTCTATAAAAAAGTCATATGATTTTTGAATTATTGATTTAAGTTGTCTCACACTAATATTCTAAAAAGAGGAGAGAAGGAGTTTGGTAAATTCTTTAATGATGCACCTAATTATTCCAATATAAGTTTCTCAAACATTACTTGTTTACTTTCCTCTTAACTTAACAGGAATAAAGGCAAATTACTCTTCGGTGGATAAAGAGAGAGAGAGAGAGAAAAATAGCTTGACTAAATAGCTCCTTGAATGAGGGAAAAAGATGGTGTGATAAACGAAACGAACATCATACAACTTTCTTTTACCTAAGATAGGGAAAGCTGAGTGATGTGCGGTCACGCCAGATTTTTGGTAGCCGTTCAATGTAGAGGCAACTTGAATTTATTTTGTTTAATAAATCGGACGTCAGTAAAGTGGACCTTCAAAAAGTTTCTGTTGAAATCTCATATGACTCGCACTTTGTTTTCAAAAAGATGACAGCGAAAGAGACTCCACGCTATTTTTAGGTGGAAAATGATTAATACATTTATTAAATTTATTAGATGTACAGTCAATTTAAACAAAAACAATCGGACGTCAGTAAAGTGGACCTTCAAAAAGTTTCTGTTGAAATCTCAACATTGATATTTTTTGCGATCGCAATACATTCTCACTATATATATTAATATATATATATAAGAAAGAGAAAGTAAAAAGTGAAAATAAAGAATAAGAATTTCACCATACAAAATTTATTTTAAATTCCTCCTTCCTTCTTATTTTTATTAAGCAATGAAAATGATTTAAATAAACAATAATTACGGTGGAAGAAATTATTATTGTAGCAATTAGATGGCTTTCGGATGCTTAATAAAAGAAATTTTGAGACGTTTCGAATAAAGTTTATTTTCGTTTGTAAACGATATGAGTCCGCCAAAATATAACATCTAAGTATAATAAATGTGGATTATTTTTGTCTATAAAACTATTCTAACCACCTTTGAGCATTATATGTCTAATCAATTTTGAATGAAGATGGGTAAATACAATTTGTCCGAATTTGTCTTTTTTTTTTTTTAATTTTTTTAGGCATCTGAGGCCGACTTTATTTATTTGTATTAATTGATAGCCAATATAATATAAATACAATTTTGTCGCTCAGGACCGGAAGTGAACCACTGAGCTTTGATACGTGAGGCGAGACCTCTACCTCTGCACCAAGGACTATCCAATTGCCTTCCACTGGAGTCAAGCAATAATAAATAAAAAGTCAAAGTGATTAAATAAAATTCCACAGTTTTCTCTCTATAATGGAGTATGATTATTATCATATACTCAATTTTTTTTTTAGAATAAATCCACTCCCACTCAACGGATTGTTTTGAAAATGCATCCAGAACTGAAAAAAAAGGTCTTAATTATCATCACTGAGCTTCAAAAGATTTGGCCCAGCGGATGCTAAGAAAAGTACGATATATAGTGGAGGAGTCTTTTTTACCGCACCCAAAGGGCCGATTCGCTTAAAATTTTAATATCTTCTTAGGCTCTCCTAGGACTACAAAGTTGTTAAGTTACATCCGTTATCTATGAGTGCTTCCAGAGATATAAGCCAAAATATTAATAAAATTTACATACACCGACATTAAGATTTTTTTGCAGTTTTGGGGTTCTTTTGACTTGAAACGAAAAGATATTTTTTAAAAATTGGAGGGTTAAATTTTTTTATGATCATAATACTTTCCCCTTGCTACTATATAGAGCGGGAAAGTAAAAATTAGATAAACTCACCAGGTGAGAGATTCTGGATGTGAAGCCGATAGACGCGGTCTTAACTGGGAGGGTTCTCAATCTCACTGAAGAGAGGCGGTAGTTGAGCTGCAGGTACCTGGTCTGTGAGCAAGTTCCAACAGGTATCAGAACACATAGAAAAATATATCTATATATATTAGTGCCTAGGTGGGGATGGAATGTGGATGACGTGGAAGAGGGAAAGATTATTATTTAATTTCCCAATTCAATAAAATTCTTATATGTCCTCAAAGAGCAGGTGAAAAAAATTTATATATATTTTTTTAAATTTCTAAGCAAATTAAAATACCATCTATTTATTGATATTCATCAAAAAAAAATTTTTTTCTTAAATGAATTAACTAAAATAGGCATTAAATTGAAAATCTTTCTCGCTTCTTTCTTCTCCTCTCTGGATTGATTGACTTAATTTTATTACGAGAATCATTTTGGAATGGATGGATTTTACATTTATTTGGAGTTTAATTTTTGAATATTCCGAATTCCACATATTACATATCCAATGATACATACATCTAAAGACCCACTTTTGAAATTATTAATCCTATTAATTTACTGAGGTGCAATTGAAAGTTATATATCTCCTTTGACAATTGATAATAATTAGCATTTAAACATTACAGTTGTTTGCTCGATATACTTAAGAGAGGGAGGAGCTATCAAGTAACACAAGACTGATTTTGATGATGGACTTTTTTTCATTTGATAGAGAATTTTCTTTGCTTAAAAAAAAGGTCGAACAAAAAATCCCCTCTCTCGGAGAATCAGCAATTCCGAAAAGTTCAAATAGGGAGAGAGAGCAGAAAAATTGGGAGAAAGTATGATAAATATTTGGTTGAAAAAAAAATTTTATAAAATTATTTACGCCCAACCCAAATTCGAAATTTTCCAGGACCACTGGAAAGTATAATGTATTGTTGCTCAGTGGAAGAGATTATATATAGATTGATAGAAAGATACTGGACGCATTAAGCACTTCCTGAAGCTTTCAGGGTTCATTCTATATATATTGAAAACTATTGATTTAAGGAATGCAAGCAGAACTGAATTATTTGACAAGGGATCTATACTTCTATTTGGTATGATTTTAAGAGATCAGAAAAGTTTCGTCGGACTTTTCTTCGACTGGTGGGAATTTTTATAATACCAACTGAGATATTCTTACGCCGCAAACAGCAGGGCAGAATAAAAATAATAATAATAATAATAATTTGTCGCCAAAAGCACGATTTAGTGGTGGGAAAATTAGAATAAAGAAGGATATTAAAGTGAAGTGGAGAGAGAAGAATATTCAAAGTTTGATGAGTGGCATATACAAAGAAGAAGATAAACTTTAGTTATTCCTTTTAAGTGTAAACATTAAAAAAAAGGAAACTAGCAATATAGTATTTTGGGAAAGACTAAATATTTGTACGACTCTCTTTCAGCATCCCCTGTCCTCCCACCCCCAAAGGCACTTATCCGTTGATGGAATAGGACGTTTGTGAAAAGGGATCTTTTTTCCAAAATAAACAGAAAATTAAGCAAACGGAGAGCGAAAGGGAGATTATATGATTTCTTTGTCACGTTTCCAGAACAACTTTCCATTATTTGAAATTCTGGCTTATCAAAAATTTTACTAGGGATGCGATGATAATCTTTATTTATTATTCAGATTCAAAGAAGTTACTTTAAAATTTTCTTTCCGTAGTAAAACTTTTTATTAATGATTGAAGTTTCTAAGAAATAAATTAATCGTTATTAAATGTTTATATTAATATTTATTATCCTCATTTGTAGTAAGGGTGTTGGTTAATTAGATCTGGCTATGAATGCTTATTGAAATGAGGAGAAAATTATGAAATTTAAATAAATAATTATCATCGCCATTTAGAAGCTAAAGTTCATATTTTAATTTATTGCCGAAATACTTGAGGCGAAAAAAATATTTAAAATAAATTTATTTTGAAATGAAGAACTCTACAATTAACAGCTCAACTTCGCTGTCCTCATAGCAGTAGCATAGCCAGGGATTATAATTATGCAAGTCCTAAACCTCCACCATCATAAATTTTGAGCCCCGAACTTCTGTTGTTATTTTAATTCAATTTCAATTTATTTGATATTGATAATTTATATATCATTCATTATTTGCTTTTGTTCTATTTTATTTAAAAATTTAAAGATTTTTTTTTTTTTATTCGGAAGATAAGTGTCAGATAACGTTTCATTTTTAGATTTAATATGTCAAAAATTAAAGTAGAATAAACAATTAAAAATAAATCTTTTATAATATCGATTTAATAATAAATAATTTATATTTGAAATTTTTGTTTAGAAGGCGCTATCATTTTCTGGTTTAATTTGGTACAGACCAAGATAATAATAAAATACTGATATCATTTAGTAATATTTAAATATTAAATAGTAATTATCATCTTATCATGATCTTTCTAGTTGGACAATTATCTAGATCATGATTAATAAGTAAATAAATATGTAATTTTAAACAAAATATTAAAGAGGTCAATCGGTCATTTGTTATCTATCAGCCACTCTCAAGTTATATGTAATTGTTTTTAATTTAAAGATTATTTTAAAAAATAATGGTGATGTTGCCATCATGACTTTATCATATTTATGAAATATTAACAAATATCTTATATTATTTTCTCAAATTTTTATAAATAAATATAAATATTTTTCAAATAATGTTTTCCCGTTATTATTCATATCACGTTATAAGAGATTAAAAATGCTATTGTGAAGAGAATGAAGAGATCATTGTCCCTTTCCTTTTAATTTTGGCATTAAAAAAATAATAAAAAGATCACACAAAGAAAGTCCAGGGAGGTATATTTATTATTGCAATAGATGAGTTCAGTATATAACTTCAATTAAAGAATAAATACTTAAAAAAAACTTTACTTTTTCCTTAAACGACAAAAATGAATTCGCAATCGAACTTTTCTTTAATCATTAAGAAATTCATTGTATTTCATTTGGAGCGTATACCTCCACCTACCGGGATCTCCGTTTATTTACCTGAGATGTTTTC
The DNA here is from genome assembly GCA_010014785.2 of Anisolabis maritima. Lineage (NCBI taxonomy): Eukaryota > Metazoa > Arthropoda > Insecta > Dermaptera > Anisolabididae > Anisolabis > Anisolabis maritima. The sequence goes on from JAAAKE020113351.1 coordinate 13,073, forward strand.
GTGTACGGAGACAAAAGTTCGATTTTTATCGTTTAAGGAAAAAGTAAAGTTTTTTGAAGTATTTATTCTTTAATTGAAGTTATATACTGAACTCATCTATTGCAATAATAAGTATACCTCCCTGGAGTTTCTTTGTTTGATCTTTTGATTAATTTTTTAATTCTTGTACGGAGACACACCCCTCAAACAAAGCCATCTAATGGCACCCCGTTATTTCATTTTTCCTCTCTCACTCCTTTACCTGTATTATTTCTAAGCTAACTACTCCTAAATCTAATTCACCCACCCGGTTCCTTTATTCCAACCTATTCCTTGCTAGGGAAGATGTCCTAGTTTGAGGAGGGACTCTCTCAGCACCGGCGTGAAGAGTGAGTGCATCATTGAAAGAGAATCCTTCTTTAGGTCCCATCCATAAGTCGGGGTGTCACTCCCTCTTCTCGTAGAATTGCTTGAGGGTTCTATTGTGGTGGGATGCAATCTTCCAATCCAGGGCATATTTGAGGATTTGTTCACATTAAATAGTTTTATTTAAAGAAAAAAAAAACGGTGATGCGAACTCCGATCTCCTTCACAGAACAGCGACACCCTACCGATTCCTCCAAGGAGACAGTGCGTTTTATAGATATAGCTCTTTCTCATTCATAAGAATTTCGTAATAAATATTGTATATTGAAATAATGAAGAAAGATCCATAATTTTCTAGGAAAATTATCTTTTTTAATACATGACCTATGATTTCATAATTTTATTCTCTTATCATTACTCTAAAGTTCATAATAAATTTAAAAAAAAAGATTTTTTTTTGGTTTGATAGATTTCACTGTAATATGTAGAACCTAATTTAATTTTAAAAAATCTTTTTCAGCCTTATAGACATTTATTTTTTTTTGTCACCATTCATGGATGAGAAAGTCTATAATTACCTAAATAAATTAAATAAATTTTATCCCTCAGTACGGGAACCTATATGACCCTTAAATCAAGAAGCAAGAGCTTTAAGAGACAGGGTTAGAACAAAATTTATAAAAGAGATTTTAATTTAATAAAAATTAGCTTTAGAAATCAATAAAATTTTAGATTATTATTTAATCAATTACAGAATATTTCAAGATTTTTTTTTATCACTATTCAATATTATTATTTACTTTTTTTTTTATCTACATATATCTATTTATTTATTCATCCATTTATTTATTAATATACAGTTTTGAATATACCCTATTTTTACGCCTACACTTTGAAACATTGAATTTATTAGCAATTATTCCTCCCACATAAGGTCAAATGACTATTTAGCTGCCATTAAAAAAATAAGCTGATGTGGCCAGTATATAACCGGCTGAATCAAATTAAGTAATAAAAAAACTGGTTATTAGGGGGGGGGAGGCGGTTTTATTGCAAATTAATTCGAAAACGGAAGATGATAGCGTGATTCGAAATGGGACAGAAGCGCCCTTGAAATCTATATTTTTAAGTTAATTGGTCAAAGAAAATTATAAGTACCACCATGATAATAATAAATTCGAGGTCAAAAGAGGATTCTTCTCAAAATAAAAAATTTGCTATGTTTCCAATAACTTCCTCATCCATGAGTGATGACTAATATATATAATATTTTAATTCAATTTTTGTATTATTTGGGTAAACAATAAGTCTTATTAAAATTAAATTATAGTATAAAAATAAATAAAAAATTAATAGAAAATATACATTTCTATAAAGGCAAAACCATATTTTTAGATTTTAAAATATTTAAATAAATATATTAATGTAAATTACTATACTTTATTTAATTAATGAATTTTATTTTTAACTTAAATATATCCCCCTCGATTATATTAAAAGATATTTAAGGGAATTTATTTTCAGAAAGGCCTATATATAAAACGCAAAGAACTTAATTTTAGTTTAAAAGTATATATATATATATCACGAAACAACAATCAACCAAAGTATTTTACTTTTATCGTGACTTAGGTAATTAGATTCCAATATACATATGTAAACAAGCCCTCTTTAATTAGTTAAAAAAATTTCTATACGTTGTGAATTAAGCCTAAAATTTAAATTATGATATGTCAAAGTTCATTAATATTCTCCCTCAATTTTTACTAACAAATTGCTTTACAAATTATAATATACTTCATTAATAGAACAATGAAAGTAGGGAGAAGAAAAAAATTATTTAATCAAATTAGAATCAATAAGTTTTATCATTTATTCATAATAAGTAATTAAAGAATTAATTTGATTTCCATTAATATAAAGGGCATTTAATTGTATAATGGAAGAAATCTAAGAATTCGATTTTTACTGGAATCTCTTTATTTAATTATTAATACTAGTATAGCCCTATAACTTTTTACTGCCAGTTTTAGAGAAGAGAAAGCCGGAGTAGTTCAAGGAAGGGAGAGGGGACGATCCACCTTCTCGGGCAAAAATAAAAAGTGAGAATTTTTAGGAATGAAAATTGACTCACTAATCGGATCACTCCTGTTCCAAATCGTTCCCTGGGAGCAAGAACATATAATCATACTAAAGCAATTGGATTATTTTAATTTTTTTATTAAGGTATAAAAACCCTTAAATCCTAGGAAAAATATCATTCCCCGCTTGGTGCATTGTCCACTGTTGGCACACACGATTCCCTCTCGCCGATTTGTGGATATTGGCCTATTTCCGATGCTTCTATATGGGAGTGAAAGGTCTTCATCTCCCTACTTCCTAGCACTTTGATGAATGAAAAGAAATTATTGTTTTTATAGAACGTTTTGTCGATTTTCACTTATGTGAATGTGTATGTATTTGTTTCCTCATAACCAATTACCTCTAAAACATATATTTAAGATAGCAACAAAGAATGATATTTTACATTGATCATATAGGTTCAAGAATATTAAGGAAAAGAAACCAGGACATACTCACAGGAATTTATTTGCAAACCACTATTAGTATATTCAGGGAGGCCGCCTCTCCCATTCTATTTTCAAAGTGGAAAAAAATTGCAAAACTCAAATACAATACAAAATTTTTATAAATTATGAAAAAAAAATTATAAATTAAAATTTATTGTCTAGTAAGAATCACTTATAAAAAAAGAGAAAAACCAACTTCAAAGATCACCCTCCCCCTGACGTAAAACAACTGAATAGTAGCAGTACTGGAAACCATTTTATTTTTTCGCTTGGTCTAGGCCAGTGATTCTCAACCACTGTGCCGCGGCACTTTTATGTGCCGCGAAATTCTAAAAGTGTAAATTTTAGATATATAATTATGTTAATATTATTAAATAATATGATTTAAAAAGAAAAATCCTTTTAACAGGAATAGA
>JAAAKE020113362.1:0-16400 GCA_010014785.2 Anisolabis maritima
GCAGAGAGGTGTGGTTCGTTTCTTGGTGGCTGAGGGTGCCGGAACACGCGAAATTCATCGTCGCATGTCTGCTGTGTGTGACGAACACTGCATGTTTCTGACTGCGAAGGACGCACATCACTGCAAGCACATCATTCGCGCCCGGGACAAGCCCATCGAGTCATTACGCCTGATGTGATTGCGCGGATTGATGGTCTGATCCGGGAAAACAGACGAATCACAGAGGAAGAAAAACGCCCTGGAATGCTATCGGACGGAATCATCCTTTTGCATGATAATGCCCGACCAAACCAAAGTGCCAATCTGGTGAGGGATAAGCTTCAGAGATTTGGCTGGGAAACACTTCAACATCCTCCGTACAGCCCAGATCTTTCCCCTTGTGACTTCCACATTTTTGGTGATCTGAAAAAAGACATTCGTGGACGTCGGTTTCATTCGGACGAGGAAGGGCAAGAGTCGGTGAGGTTGTGGATCCGTCAGCGACCTACCTCTTTCTACAAAACTGGAATTGATCGTCTCGTCTCCCAGTGGGATAAATGTATTAACATGGCAATTACTTTTGAATAAAACAAATTCCATTGTCACTTTCTAGCGTGTGTTCAGTTTTCATTTGACTACCCCCTCTACATTTCAAAGATCACCTAATATTTTATTTATGAATTTCAAACAAAATTGTTAGAGAATTTTAAGAAAATCGAAAAAATTTAAAAAGTACATTTGGACGATTTTATTCAAAAGCTTTGAAGTGAAAGCCAGGAGAGTACGTACCTAGCTTAAATATAAAATTTCAGCCTCGTATGTTTTTTCGTTTTTGAGAAATCTTGTTCAAAGACAGACACACACACAGTCATGCAAGACCCATTTTTTTAAACTCAGTGGACCTCGAAACATTTTTCGGTTGAAATCTCGATATCGATTTTTTTTTGCAATCGCAAGACTTTCTCTCTATATATTTCATATATAGTTGAGAAACTAAAAATTGGATAGCGCAAAATGGTCAGTCTGTGTGAATAAGATTTCTCAAAAACGAAAAAACGTTCGAACCTTAAATTTTATATTTAACCTAGGTACTCTTGTCGCCTGCACCTCGAAGTTTTTTTAATAAAATAAGCCTACGAGTACTAGTAATTTACTGATTTAGTTATTTTTGATTTCCTGAAAATTCGCTCCAACGATTTTGATTAAAATTCATATATCACTTATTAGATGATTTAAATTTTTGGGTTTTTTCTGATTTTTTCTTAGACCATTTTGATCAAATGGCTGTGGTATGAAATTCTAATTTATTAAATAAAATAAATTCAAGTTGGCTGTTACCTATGAGGACCGACGCAAAAAATTTGTGCAACAGCACATCACTCAGCTTTCCTTACCTTAGTTAAGATAAAGTTGTGTGATGTGAGTTATTCATATCAGATTTTTTCAAGTTTTCGTGGGCCCTGCAGTGACAGCTATCGTAAAGCAAATGTGAATTTTTCACGGGATCATGAGTATTCGAAAGCCACCAAAAAAAAAATAATAAATAAATAAATAAAAGAGCTTAAAATATTTTACTTTAAAAATTTTTATCAAACGTAAAAGTAAATCATGAATGAAGACTCAGATCAAATAATTTGATATTTCAAAATTACACCCATCAAAATGATGATCCTTTTTTGTACATTATATAACTTGCAAAAGAATAAACTGAAAATTAAATGTTTTCACTTGATTAGAATGCTGGTATATATCCGGGATTAAGAAAGGATAAGGCATATCCTTAGGGCACCAATGCAAGACCCAAGAAAGAAGTTCATATAATATAATTTCTGAATATCCGTATTTTTTAAAAATATTATCGTCTTTTTCGGCATCTGAGGCCATTTAGATTCCAATCTTATTTATATTAATTGGTTGTCATATTAATGTAAATAAATTTTTGTCGCTCAGGAGGGGAAGCGAACTACTCACTACTTTTGATACGAGGCTAGAGTTCTACCTCTGCATTAAGGAAGAGGGCATATCCGTATATATATATCAAACTTAAAAGATGGTAAACTACAAGTTACAATTGTTAACAATTAAAAATATTTTATTTAATTAAATAAACAACAATTAAAATTATAAAAATATCATTTGAATTTTATTTTATAACAAACATTTGAGGAATAATGGGAAAATATTTATATCTATATCCGGATATTATTACAACCCGAAAATGATTTATTTTATTATTTAAGTTAAAAAAATATGTAAAATATTTTTAAAATTTTACTTCAAGAAAGAAAAAATTGAGGCACTTTCTCTCATGGATTGCGCCAGTAGGTGTTTAGAATTACTTCAATCTTGATTTTAAATCAAAATCGTAGTCTTAAAAATTATTCTTCTCATTGTGCGTATGATTTAGTAACAATATTGATTATCATAATTTCTTTTTAATCTATTATTAAAACAAGTCAAGAAAAAAATGTTTAATTTATCATTCTTTATACTTTAATAGAATTAATTTTTTTTAATTAGTTGATTATTTTTGATAAAATGTAAAAACAAAATTATCCAAGTCATTAATTTGTTACTAGTATCATTTCTAAACACAATAAGAAAGCTTTTTTTTGGTCATCTAGAAAATAATAAATATTATTTAATAAATATTTCATTTCACTAATAAGTAAGCACACATAAGATTGTTTCCCGTATAAAATTAATTAAAAACATTTATAGAACTTAAAATAATTTAAATATGACTTTTAGTAATCATTTCTGATTTTAAAATATAATTTAATAACAAATTATAAATATTACTGTAAAGAGGAAAATAATTATTCAGAAAGAAAAAAATTATATTTTAACAAAATGTGAATTTGAGGAATTTTAAAATATTTTATGATGAATAAAAATTTATAAAAAAAACTTACTATTATTTGGCATTTAAGACCTCAATAATATGATTAAAAATCGATTAATTATGTAATAATATTTTGTTGAAAAAATATATTTAAAGCATCCCATTGTTTTGAACGTAATAAAATATGAGGACGTTTGGATTTCATTTCTTCTACCGCTTGTTGTGGGGTCCATGAATTTTTCTATAACAAGAAAGTACTTGAAAAAAAAATGTATTTAAAATACGATTTATTTTTATTTAGAATTAGTACTTTTTCCCCTACTTCCATCACTTGTTAACTGACAGCTGGAATAACAAATATAGCAAATTTTATATCCGACTTAAGAGTACAGAAAAATATAGTACCAGCGCCAGGAAGATTTGGAGCAAGGCAGTGCCTCGTTGTGCCATTATTAGAGTTACATTTCGTTTAGGAATGAACAAGACAAATGATTAAAAAAAAATTAATTAATAATTATAAATATATAATATATTACTTAGATACAAATGACTATTTCAAAATCAGGATCAAAGTAAATTTATATATTTCCTCATACTTTATAAAATTACTCTCAACATGACCGCCTTTCGCGGTCCTGTTTAACTCCACCAGTTGAAGTGGGTAGGTCGATGCCGCCAAATGGTTATCTTTATTTGTAAAATTTAAAAAAAAATTCATGCCAATGAAATTGGTATTTTTATTGAATGTGTATAAAAAGTAAATATTATAAGATAATTCTAACTAGCTAATGCCACGAGGAGCCAGAATTGGAGGTCCTTCCCCTCCAGATTTTGTATAAAGGGGTTAATCGTTCATTTTATTACTCGATTGAACCTGCGAGTTCTTCTCCGAATTCGAGGAGAAGTGCGGATGAGAGGAGAGAGAGAACATTGGATGAGCAGCGGCTAGGCTGTTAACATAAAACATTCATTGAGCAGCGGTCAAACTGTTAACATAAAACATTCGATGATCAGCAGTTTACTAGAAAACTTAATTCGTTGATCAGCTGCCAACCAGTGAACATTTTTTGCGAGCACTGGCAGACACGTTGGACGTTAACACCCTTGATCAGCTACCGTGACTGTGGTACATCATACTTCGGTCGACAAGTCGTCCCACCGACGCTCGCATGTCTTTACCTCGCTGATAAATCCGTTGTGCGACCCAAGGTATTGCCTGCCTGGGCAGAACATTTGTATTCGTCGAGATTTGGGTCCTGAGTCGACCTACCGGTCACAACACGATTGTACTCATCGTATTCGGTTGGCTGTTCCAGTCGAAGCAAGACGAAACCTGCTGAGTGGTAAACCACCCTAAGCAGCGGCAACGTGGGAGTATCGTGAGACAGTCGAAACAGTCCGAGACCCTTACTCTTCGTAGGAAACCAGCGAAGCAGACTGGCAGCATAATCAACGCTCGCAGTTTCTACCTCACATATTGGGCTCCGCTCGTCGTCAGGAACTTTCATATGAGTATAACGATTGACCACCCCATCACTTAACTATTAGCATACGATACTGGCTCCTTGTCTCAACTTATAGATTATATTGTTAACAATTGAATATAAAAAATATTGTAACTTGTTGAAGAAATTGTTTTTTTTTTTTTACATTCTTTCAATAAATTTCAAAAACGACAAGGCAACATTTGTTTACTTGCACGCCAGCCATAGTTATATGTGTAGATAAACAAATAAATAATTATTGAGACACTAGATATAAAAGAGAAATAATTAATCTAACTTTACTCAATAACTTAATTATATAAAAATAATTAAATAATAAATAAATTTTCATTTAATTTGGACCGTATAGGCCCACTTACCGGTAGTCTTCTACGGGATCCCCGTTTATTTACCCGAGGGGCTTTTGTGTACGGAGACACACACCTCAAACTCAGCCGACCTCTGGCCGTAGGCACCCCATGTAGTTACTTTATTTCCTAACTCTAGCTCCTCCTTTATTCATTTCTAGCTCCTCCTTCTTTATTCATTTTTAGTTAGCTAACTACTACTATATCTAATTCCACCCAGTCCTTTTATTCCAATCTATTCTATGTAAGGCGGGACTCTCTCAGCAGCGGCGTGTAGCCTATTCCTTGCAAAAAGTGCATCATTGAGAGGGAATCCTTTTTTACGTCCCTTCCATAGGACGGGGTGCCACAGCAACTCCCTCTCCTCGTAGAGTTGCCTGAGGGCTCTAATGTGATGGGAACCAATATTCCAAACCAGAGCATACTTGAGGATTTGTTTACATTAAATATTTTTATTTAATGAAAAAATCCCTCCTGCCCGTGATGTAAACACCGATCTCCTGTGCAGAACGGCGACACCTTACTGATTGCTCCATAGCTCCGCCTTCTCAAATAAATAAATAATTTTATCTTTTTATATTAATCGGTCAAAGACACATAATAAGTCTAGATAAATAAAATAAGAAAATAAACATTGGCGGTATATATCGGCCGTGATACGTTAATTTGGTAGATTTTTTTTTTATAGCAACGACAGATTACTTTCTCTGTGGAGATCCCCGCGAAATGGCGGCACATCGAATTGAGGTGCCACCTACTCCAGAATCGCTGCGTACTTTTATATTACATATAAATTTAAAAATTAAAATTAAATCATATTGAAAAGACACTTTGAAATTTATTTCTTGCGGGTGTATATATTTTCACGATTTTTGGTAATACTTGTCTTGTTTTTACTTTAGATTTTATATTCTCTATTTACTTAGTAATGTTTTGTATTTTTGTCTTAATTTTTTTTAATTTTCGGATAATTTTACGCAAAATTCAAACGTACTTTTCTATTAATTCTAGTGAACTTTATTAAACCAAGTATGTACCATTTTGATCGTTAAATTTTTGTCATTTTTCGGTAAAACCATAAACCCGTTTGTATAGAACTTCTATGGTTTCTGGGCGAAAAATTGCGTCAAGTGATTTTCACAGACCTCTTTTCAAGTCAATTTTACACCATTAAGGAAGTTCTACAGAAAACAAAATAAATGGTAGTCTGATGATGCAAGATCTGAACTATACGGTGGTTGTATCAAAACTTCCCAATCAAGCTCTTTCAATTTTTGCTGAATAGTCAAAGATGTATGTGGTCTGTAACACAACTCTTTTTCTGTTGATCAATTCAAGCAGCTTTCTTTTAATTGCCTGGTGTAATGTTGTTAATTGTTAACAGTAGAGATCAGAATCAATCGTTTAACCAGGTTGTGGCACTTCATGATACTTAGCATCACGTTCCTTGGCTTTGCCACTGTATGTGCGGTCTCTCCCTGTTTCGACCATGAGACGAGAGAAAAATAAAAGATTTTAAAATTATTCATTTTATTTGATAATGAACAAAAGGAATGAAGTTTCTTCATTTAAATTATCTTAAATATTCAAAAATAATATATTGTATAACTATAAATATTTATATAATTTTATATACTGTATATAGTGATGTCTTTGACTCTTCAAATGGACTTCAAAAATGAAATTTAACAAATCATTTACGTTGATGAAGGTGAAATGAAAAAAATTAAAAATAAATTGATAAAATTGAAAAAAATTTAAATTTGCTATGTATATATAAGGATGGAGACATATATTTCCGATTCGAATTTTTTCGTGTACCAAATTTTCATAACCAGTCTTAACTAAAGCAGGAGTCCACAAAGTTTTGACCAGTCTACAAATTGAGGACTGAAATAATGGAGAGTCGAAAAAGTTCGCCGATTTTTGCGATTCCCTTCCAAACCCACCAAACACACGGCACCTTCAATCCTGACTTTGTCACAGTTTGTGGGATCTCACCCTGCTTTGACTTTGATCTTTTTCGCACATTATTTTCGTATGTGATCCATTTTTCATTATCCAATCACGTAATCAGACGTTTTACAAACCGTTCGATTTCATTTAGTTGCCGTGATTCTTGGATGGAAATTAGGTGCTTTAAATTTTTCATTGTTAAATTGTGCGGTACCCAAACATCGAGCATCTTTTTGTATCCAGCCTTTTCCAAAAGGCTTAAAACTGTTTGATCGTGAATATTGAGTTCCTCAGCGATATGATGGCTGCATAAACCGTTTTTTTTTTTTTTAGAATGATCTATGAAATGTTATCTATCAAATGACACCTTGAATAACCAGATGCGATTTATATTACAAAAAATATTCGACTGTAAAGCCCTCTAACGGCAAAATTGGCGGAAACTTTTTCGACTACGCATTATATACTACCCTCCTCAAAGTAAATGGACAATCTGTATCTTGTCTTAATAGATAATTTGAAGATCTAAATTAAATCCAAAAATAATAAATTTAATAATAGGTAAAAAAAACATTATGAAATTTTAAAATTTGATGATTTTGAATTCCATAGAGCTCTAATAATTAAAGATAAAACCATTTCCAAGATGAGTTACATTCGGTTATAAGATCTCGGGGAAGAGCAGGGCAGTGCAGAGCGAAGCAGAGCATGTCAGAGCGCGCTCTACTTTAAGATTTTCTTGAACTAGTAGTTGCCATTAGAAAAAAAAAAAACAAATTATTTTTCCATTAGTGTGTTTACATGTTTAAAGGTCTCTTATCACAGTGGATTTTGATTAGATGGTTTGTCAATGTAACTTTTCGTGTAAAATAAAAGGTTACGAAAGACATAAAAAAGATTAATGAATTATAAATATAAAATAAATATATATATTGTACTATTATACTATAACTTGATGACAAATTAATCCTTTTTATCAATAATACCAAATTCAATTATAAATTTTAGAGTCAGACTAAACTCAAAAATAAATTTATTATATAAAAAAAAATATATAATAATAATATATAAAATGAATGTAATTTATTTTGGCTGATTATTAAGCACCATTGGTTGTGATACTTTGTTTCCGGATTTATTTATATCTAGAAATAAAATAAAAAATAAATAAAATATACTAGTTCATAGTTTAAAATTTTGCGCCATAATAATTTTTTATTCTACTTACTCAACCTCAGCGATGGGAGCAAGTAGCTCTGTGTGACAATTCGATACGGCAAAAAAAAATATTCTGGCATGCTCTTTGAATAAAAGAATGCTTCGGAACTGCTTGGAGTGCTGAGATAACATAACCGAGCATAGCAAAGGTTGAATTTTAATTTTAATTTTTAAATTTATATAGAAGAGAAATTTTTTCATATTTACCACTTATATCAATATATGCCTATATTATAAGATAAATAAAAACAAGGGAGATAACGACCTAGTGCTCAAGGACATGGCCTAGCATTGGTGGGCTCTACTACTCCTAGGGTTGTTGTTAGGTCAATATCGGATTTATCATTATCGAGACGTAGGTGCTATTTCTTATTTTAAATAGGTTTTCACATGTATTCAAAATCAATAAAAATAAAAAATATTTACCTTCATTAGATAACAACCAACAAGAGTTGCTGAACGAGTTCGTCCTGCTTTACAATGAACATAAACTGTCCCTTTTGACCAATTACTTATAAATTCTGTTCCTTTCTGAAGTTTCTTTTGACAAGGCGCCTCAAAGATATCTGTAGTACTAAGTTGAAGAAATGTTACCCCAATGTTTTCCCATTGCTGAAAAATTAAAGGTATCAGAATAAAGAAAATTACAAAAAATAAGTCTAAATGTTTGCAAAATAGGTGAGAAAATTAAAAAAGTTAAAATACAATTTAGAACCAAAAAAACTTGAAAAAATTTTTGAACCACCTAAACAAAAATTGTGGCTATGCTACTAAGTGACATTTCTCTTTTATGAACATGATATGTTTAAATTCTTCAAATGAATTTTGAAGGGGATATATTAGGATATATATTTAGCTTTACCCTTGATGTTTAAATTTTTTTTTTACGGGAGCTAAGACTATAATTTACTTATCGCACCTGGAAACACAATCACAAACGATGTCCTTGAAATGAGAAAATATTTATTATAAATAGTTATAGTAATATTTTAGTATAATCAATTAATTAATTTTCTTCATTAATTTTTGGAGAGGCTTTGTAGGTATATTATAATAAACAAATATTTCCTTACTTTTTTATTATTACTGAAAATAGTTAATTCATAATCTTCGTTCATAGAAACAACTGCAGAAACATTTTCTTCTTGAATTAACTAAAATAAAATGATATAAGTTAAGATTATTATACAAACATTTTCATTTAAACTTATAATTCTATTATTTTCTACATATATATATAATAAATGACTTAAGTTTAAAATAAAAAAATATGAAAATAATTTCGTAAGTATTTCATCGAAATAATTGGAAATATAATATGTGAATTATTAAAGTGAAGTCGAGGGATCCTCCTAAAACGAAAATTTTTCTAAAATAAAATATATATATAATAAAATAACAAATATCTAATTAAGTAGAGTAGATAATAGTTATCATATACATGTATATGATAAAATTGATAAACTTTAAAAAGGTCTCAGAAAAATAAAGAAATAATATTCTAAATAAACACCAGCATATTTTGGCCCTAAAACCTCCCTCCTGTCTTTAAGCAATTAAAGAAAATTATGAAAAAAAAATGAAAAAAATAGCACTGTAGCACGGAATTTTCCAATTCCTCCGTTCTTTTATACAAGACAGGATTCCTTAGTGAATCTAATCAATTTTTAATTAATAAGTTTAGAAAAATATTTTTGCAAGAAGTATAGGGCTTATAAAAAACATTAATATCTAACTTTTTTGTTGAAAACTCTGTTGGATTTTTAAGGAAATTGAGAAAGCGGGAGATAAAGAGAAAAGAAAATCATCTATTCCTATCATCATTAAAAAAAAAAGGGTGATTTGGTTTTTTCCTATTTATTGCGCCTCTCTTCTTCATGTCAACAAATGCTTAATGGTGTCAAAGCTTTTACAAAACAAATTGTGAACCCATTAAATTAAACTATTTTTTTAGTCAGTTCGGATTCTTTGAACTTCACAGACTCTCGGGCCCATGTCCCGTTTGTCCGGTCTCCTCTGGGCGGTTATGGATGACATAATCTATGAATAGGGAAAAAATTAAAGTAATTTGTTTTTGGATGTTGTCTCCTTCACTTTAAAAAATATATTATTATCTAGGTAGTCCATAGGTTCAAACAATTAAAAAACATTAATGTACTATAAAAAAGGGGTTTTGAATAATAAACGGAGAAAATTTTTTCTAATAATATCCCCACTGATATGAGATATTCATTACAATAGAATTTTGAAAAGAAACATTCATTTATTCAATAGTGAGTTTGTGCAAAAATAATTTCTTTTTAAAAGTATTTCAAGTGAAATATTAATGCTATTTGTAGAAAAAATGAATAATTGAAAAGAAAAGGACATTGAATATAATTTACAAATAGATTAATTAATTAATAAATTAACAACCTGTTTTGCCATAGAACGAAATGGTAAGGCTCCGAGGATGACTTTCTCGTCGATTCTATCATACCATTGACGTGTAGAAATCTTTTCCATGCAAACATTGTAAAAAAGACTTGGATAAAACGTAATTCGGGCAAACATATTCATATATCCAACGACTTAAACAATATAAATAAAGAGAAAGCAGAGAAAAGTTGATTAGAAAGTGTCATCATCTTGATGAACAGTATTAATATTATTATAACATAAATGACTTTCACCTTAAAAAGAAAATTTTTAATTAATTACTGACTGGTACTTATGAGATGAAATAAATTTTAATTTTAGCTTTTTTTTTAAGTAATTTAAATATTAGATGCATATCTTTTAGATTTTATATCATAAAATTAGGTATTGTTAATATATATATATTGTTGATAGTACTTCAAAATGTCATTTATGGATAGATTGTGTCTTAAGAACATATGAAATACAGAAATTAAAATATCAGAAACAATTACCTTTATGATTAAGTTGATAAACTTATTTAGTCACTTGCCAAAGTTTCAATTAAGTAAATCGTTATTATTATAATTTATCTTTAATTAAATTACAATAATTAAATAATAATCATTTTCCCTATTATAGGTGTATTGATTCAGCTTAAAAGATTTAAAAAATATTAATTCTTTAAAAAATAAATTGAACTGTATGAAATAGAAAAGTATACTGTGATTTCGTAAATTTATACAAAGAAAGAAGTCAGGTCCAACAATAAAAAAAACCTTTAAAAATAAATTTATGAAATGGTCTAGTTAGAAACTTTTCTAAATTTTTTTTAAAATGTTTCTTTATTAATGCATCTTCCATATTTCTTGAGTAAATTTTAATTAAAAAATAAATCTAGTGAAATTACTATTTATGGTATCGAGCGGGAAATTTAAACTAAAAAATAGTTGATACGTAATTAACGAGTTTTGTTTATAGTGATCTCTTTTTTTATTAAAAAAAAATGTATTAATAAAATTTTTAGAAAGATTTTGATTGTTCTTGACGTATTGGGCATAAGTTCGAAAATACCATTTTTTGAATTATGACTGTATGTTCGTTAAAACGATACCTTTTAATGTTTTAATGTTGATCAACCTATTTTACACACGTGCATTTCAGAATGCTCTATCAACTTTTGATTATTTCCGAGAACCGGAAATGGTATTTTACCTAAAACATTTTTCTAAAAATCGTGGTAACTAATAATTTCACTGAGACGAGTAAAATAAAAAGATAGATATTAATATATTTAGCCCCATAACTTAAAGATATTGACATTGTTAATATAGTGATAACTTTAAAAGCCAAGGGGTATAGGTTCAGTTGCCAGGCAGTCTGATGAAAATTTATTTATATCAATTGGAAACCAATTGGTGTAAATAAATATGTCTGGATAATGTGTACAGTAATTAGTTTATACATGGATTGTTTAATTTCTGTATGGCCTCAGATGCCGAAGACAAAGAAAAAATATATTTAGTAAAACTACTTTCCCTATATATGTATGTGTATACGAGGGGAGGCCACTACCGAATTTTTTCTTAAATGTTGTTTTCCTTAATCATGTTTCCAGGTCATTCCCAATTACTTTTTACGTTTCCCTGTTGATCTCCAAAATTTTTTCTCATATTACCTAGAATTTTTTCCACTTAGATGGCTTGATCTTCTGTTTTCTCAGCTTTTCTAAAAGCCGAAATCTTTTTACCATATGTCTATTTTAGAAACTAAAGTATTGTAATCATATCCGCGTCGAAAGATAAAAATTAGCTAGGATTTTTAAATTTTAATTGTAAAAATTTTTCTTCAAAATAAATAAGTAATTAAAATTTCAAAGATGTGACTTTATAACATTTGCTTTTCATTAGTTGTAGCTAATTCTTCTATAAATAAATTTTTCTTTCTTCTATACCAAAGAGTGAATTATTTTTTAGATATTTGGTAAGGACTTCTCCACTTTTTAATTAAATTATTGTATATAAAACAAAATAATAGTTTTGTTTAATTTATGATCAGAGGGTCGAAAAAATTTCAAATTAATCAAATAAGAAAATATATATTACTTAATAGTTAAACATTTATTTTATAATTTAAAGACTTTTTTAAATTCAAAAATTATTATATTTTTTTAAAACAGGATTATATTTAAAATTATTTTTTAATTTATTTAATTTGAATGATTTTATTAGCAATTCCATTTATAGCTTCTTTGATAGTTGATGCTACATTTTCTGTAGGTGTTGAACTTTGAGTTAAACCTTCGGGAGGTGGAGCAATAGGTATCTTTCCAAGAAATGTCGTATTAAGCATCGAAGCTAATTCTTCCCCTCCTCCACTTGCAAAGATTTGGGTACATTCTGTACAATGTGGGCACACAAATCCACTCATATTTTCAATTATACCTAAAATACGAATTCCTGTTTTGAGGCAAAATGTTGCCTCTTTTCGGACGTCATCAAGGGCAACTCCTTGAGGTGTTGTCACTAATATAGCTCCATCACAGTTAAGAAATTTTGCATTCTCCATTACTGTAATATGTTCATCTGAGGTTCCTGGTGGAGTGTCGATGATTAAATAATCAATATCTTGCCAATAAACGTCAGTTAAAAATTGTTTTATCATGGCAGTCTTTTTTGGACCTCTCCAAACTACAGAATCATCTCGATTTTTAAGTAAAAAACCAATTGACATGATGGCTAAACGTTGTTCATTGTCTGCAAATACAGGAACCCACCTTAAAAAATTAAATATATGGGAAAAAATGAATTAATCCAGCAGGAAAGAATTCTAATTATTAATTTTTATTTTTCATTTAAAGACTAAAAAATTAAAAGAACTAATCTAAGAAATATACAAAATTTAGTATTAAATGACACTGTGAAACAGTTAATATAAAATTAAAGAATAAATAAGGAGTTTTAATGATTAAGAACTTTTTTTGGTAATTAAAGTAATTATCTTATTAATTATTAGTATTTAATTACCCTTGTGGACATTGATGAACATCTTTGTCTTCCAAGCCAAGTAAATAGGGGACACTTGGTCCGCAAAGATCAACATCTAGTAAACCCACCTAAAAATAATTTGTTAATTATATTAATGATAAAATATGAATAGACTGTAGTTAAATAAGAATGAAACACTTTAGAAGGTGATTTGTCTTCTCCTTAAGGAGTTGTTAGATTGTGATGGAATTTAAGCACTAATAATATATAGTGATTTTTGGTAAAAATAAATAAAAATTTATAAGTAACAAAGGACTTTGTTTCTATAGAAAATATAACATGTCTTTATTCAATGACATCGCATTATCTTCATTATCAGTCTAGAATGGGTTAAAAATGTAAACTCGGATAAACTGTCAGAAGTACTCTTCCATTTGGTCTAGTAAGAAACATTTTTATATTTGGGTCTATATGATAAAATTGGTATAAAATTCAAATTTTGACCAGGGCCTCTTAACCCATTTGGCTCAGTCAATTATCATCCATAAAAAAGAGTCAAGGAAAATCCTTCTTTAGCTCTATAATAGAAGGATATCAGATTTATAGAGGGTCCATAATAGAATTCACATTTGGGCTCTGCAGATCTTAGGATCGATCTACTAAGAAACATGGTAAAAGTTAAGGAGTTATGTCCTGACAATTAATTGCACGTAGATATTTCAGCTTTGCTTTGTTCTAAGAGCAGTTTTTAAATGTTTTAAATTACTAGTCGCATGGGCAAAACGTATTTAAAAATAAAAAATCGCATTTCGCGTTTTGAAACTATTGGAAACTAATTGGAATAAAGGAAATTGTTATCAAGTGGAAAAGCCTCAACAAAGATGTCATTCAACTACATTTATATTTTGGTATTCTAATCAAGGACCGTTTTATATTTGCTTCAACTTACAAACTTATTGATAATGTTTGGAAAGTAGTTTCATTTCAATAATTGTCAAATCGTAATCTAAATTAATTTTAATTTAATAAAATTAATTTTAACTATAACATAAGCATATCAGTCTAATAGTTTCTGAGTTAACGTTGTAGCCCACACTATGAAAGATACTTTCCTTAGTAACTAGTCATTTCCTAATAGTTATCATTTATCACGACCATCAAATAATGAGATGATGTTTCAATGATTCATTGAATGATTCAATTATATTATTGTCTTTATTGGTTACTTGCATATTTTCCCTGCAGTAATAATGATCTCTACTTCCTAAAGACAATGTTTTTTAAGAATAAATAAAAAATGTTTATAATTACTTTAAATCCATTATTTTTAAGTGTCACGGCGATTTGTGTAGCTACAAGTGATTTACCAACACCTCCTTTGCCTGAGAGAATAAGTATCACATGCTTGACATTTGATAACATTGGCTTTTCATTGGTCATTTTCTATTGAATTTTTTAAAATTACAAATGCAGGAAATGAAGATTAATCTTTTCAACAAAAAAATCAATTTTTATTAACTTAAAAATTAGTTAATTAAAAGAGAATTTGCATTATAACTTAACCATGTTATATTGCCAACGTGATTTATAGTGCCAATAGATGAAACATTAATACACTAGAACGAATTAAAATTTTTGTAAATTTTGATATTTAAAAAAAAATATATATTCATGAATAAAAAAAATATGTATTCATGAATAAGAGTTGCAATTTTAATATTAAAAAAAAGAACAATTATTCTCACTGAAAGAAAGGGGGGCGCGGGCAAAAGTAGGTAGGAGGTAGTAAATGCCAAGTGTCTTCACATTTTTCCCAATTGCGACAATTTTTAATTTGAAAGACCTTTTTTTGTGAAAAATAAACTTTATTTTTTCACCTTTGGAATTGGAATTTCCTTTCTAAGTTTGTGGGAGAGAAAGCCTCTCACAAAAATTCTCTTATTTTATTATTTTTATATAATAGATCCCTTAATTGAGGAAATTTCAAATTAATCCCTTGTTGTCAGTAAAATGATATTATATAGATGTCTGAGGACCATTTGATCTACCTACAATCCTATAAACAAGATGGTATGATGACAAAATTATATATCAGGAAAATTTTGAGAATGACTAAAAATATTTCATAAAAATTTCCAGCACCAATTTCTAAAAGTTGCCTATGCTCCTATATATATATATATAAAATAAAACGTAACTATTACCTATCATTTAGTATAAATAAATAAGGACGGAGAGTCTAAATGGCCTCAGAAGCCAAGACTTAAAAAAAATTTAAAAAATAAGTAACAATTTGAATTTCGAGCAAAAATAAGACGTCATGTATCATGTGATTGATATTCGTATATGCTCTGATGTGATTGGTTAGAAAGTTCGGGAAACTTCGAGGTCGTCGGTGAATTAACAAGAAATTCGGGGCGGAGGTGTCTGATGTCTACTTGATAAAACGTCCTCTCGCTAACAATCTCTCAGTTAGTTGTTGAGTGAACTCGTTAACTTCTATATAACTTTA
Organism: Anisolabis maritima; assembly: GCA_010014785.2. NCBI lineage: Eukaryota > Metazoa > Arthropoda > Insecta > Dermaptera > Anisolabididae > Anisolabis > Anisolabis maritima. The sequence goes on from JAAAKE020113362.1 coordinate 15,747, forward strand.
TCTAAATTTATTAATTTATCCTGTGGTGTTTTTTTAGTTATTTTCTTTTTTGTTTTTTGTCAAGAGTTATTAGAGTGAAGTGAAAAAATATTTAAAAATCAATAATGTCATTTTCATTCGATGATAAACGTGATCCTCGTGGACCTTCGGAAGAGAGATCAACTCGAGGAGACAGGCGACGTCAACTTCTCAACGATCTCCTTCATCAATTCGATGATCAATATCATTCCATGTTTTCAGGAGGAAATTATTTCAAGGTATGTAAGGTTTCAAATGTCAACTTACTAAATAAATGTTTAAAAGAAAGCTTTTTTTTTCATTAAAAAAATTTAATATAATATTTTATAGCTTATGTAATATTAGAATCAAAATAAATTGGTATTTTAAAAAGCATATCCTCATTTCCAAAGAATATATAATATAGAAAATATTTAAAACAAAAAACAAAATAATTAGAATCATAATTTGACATATTATGCAGAGAAAAAAAGGGAATGAAGTCCTTTCCAAACTTTCTGAATAACATATTTCTTCAATATATTTTATTAAAATTTTTTAAGAAATATACCTATTTCAATATTTTTCTTTGTGCTATATCAAAATCACATTTTGTAATTTGTAAATATAATTTTAGATTTTGAAATTCCAAAAAAA
>JAAAKE020113406.1:0-16393 GCA_010014785.2 Anisolabis maritima
TCGCCTCTCGTTTGTCCCGCCCGATTCGGGAAACGGGTCCGGCCATCTTTGTCTTCTAACTTGAGTCAAACAACTTGAAACATTTTGTAAAAAACGTTCACTAGTATTTCAACAACGACAATTTTACTTACTGACCATATTTCATTTCAAATTTAGTAATCATTAAATCTTTTTAATTTGTATTTGTGACTGAATAAATTCTTTTGGTTGGATCATCGGCTAGATTAAAACAACCTCCTCCATTGTTTCGATTGGCCTCTGCAGTCGATCGCACCATCATGGCAGAATCGGATAAATTAAATATCGATAATATTATTGCACGGCTTTTGGAAGGTATGCTTCTATTATCTTTTATCTACTTTTTTATATGGTTTCTTTATAAATTTTTTAATTTAACCTACTTTACATTTAAAAAAATTTTATAACATAATCTCCAAAAATTAAAAGATTACTTTCAATTCTGATAAAAACTTTAATTATATAAACATTATATTTAATTTTTTTATAATTATATCAGATATTTAAAAAAAATCGTTATCATTTTAATAAGAAAACGTCATTATGCATTTTGTTTACTAAATTGGGTTAAGACCTCAAAAAATTCACATGTATAGAAATTTTATTTTTTCATTTTCAAAGAAATCACAAATTTTCTTTATTTTTTGAAACATCAATTGAACTTTTTTTAATACCAACAAAAAAGATTAATTTATTAAAATAAAAATAATTTTCCTATAATTTTCCTGCTCCTTGATATTTAAAAAAAATAATTGTTTTCTTTTTTTAAATAAAACATTTAGATATTTTATTGATATTATTATAATATCCTTTGCAAATTTTTTAATTTATTTGAATTATTCCCTTTGTGGTTTTTCAAATGTTAATAATTGTAAAATGAGACAAGATGTTAATATTTAAGCTGGGTATGAGCTTTTTTGTTGGTGTTTTTGGGCAGATGAATACTCCAACAAAAATGGACTAGAAGCGTCCATTTAAGTCTGATAATTAAAGTATATATTGGAAACAATACCCAATTCAAATAAAAAGTTTTGATATTATTTAATCTAAAGAGACATACATTTCTTTTGAAAAATATAATATTTTATTGAACAAATTAAATTTTCGAATATTTTGAACGTATAAGAATAAAATATCTTAATCCTCATCTTCAAATCGCTCTAATTTTTCCATCAGAAAGTGTTTCAATACGAATGAAAGAAAATATACCATTTATTATAATTTTATGACTAAAATATTAGAGTGAATTATTACTTAGAAGCCATTTCCTTTTTTGAGATCCGAATGCTTGAAAGCGTTTTTCTTTCGGACTTTCCAATTATTTCCTTACATACCAATATTTATCAAAAGCCATTGACAAAAGCCCAAAATAAGTAAGTCTCTTTGAACCTCAAAATTCAACCAATTGTGAATTTGAAAATTGACAAACATTTTCGGACTTTTACCATCTCAATATGATAAATGCTAGGTTTTACAAAGACTTTTTCAGTAAAATTCAAAGGACGCTATATAAAAATCAATTCCTATTTTAAATAAACCTTTATTAGTCTTTAATTACATATGTAAGCTGATATAAATTTATTTTTTTCTTGAGAATTTCAATCATTCATTAAAACAATAGAATTTAAAAATTTGTTATTTTTAATGCAGGTATCAGAATTAGTGAGAAGAAAATTTAATTTATAGCAATACTAGTAGGGAACCCATGTGTTAGGAATAATTATGTATATATTATTACATGTATAGCTTCTAGAAAAGATAATTTTATTTGAAGATTATTAAAAGCGCATCATTTTTCAAAATTTGATTTTATATTTTTAGAGTGAATATTATTCAACAGAATGTTATTTACCACTTAAATAAAATTCCTATTTTGGAAACTTATCTTTGTGCCCAAGCAATTTTTCAAGTCTTATTAATTTATAAGATTAGTTATAATTTTATTTATTTATTATTTATCTTGAATCATATAGGCTAATATTTATAAAAACATTTTTTTAATTGCAGTTCGTGGGGCACGACCCGGCAAGAATGTTCAGTTAACAGAAGGAGAAATTCGTGCCCTCTGTCTTAAATCCAGAGAAATATTTCTTTCACAGCCAATTCTTTTAGAATTGGAAGCACCTCTCAAAATATGCGGTAAATATACAAAAATCTAAATATATTATTTATCATAAAAACCTTAAAAATATTTTTATCAAATTCTTTAACTTATAAATTCATCTTTAAAAACCCTAACTAACAATTTCCAAAGACACAAGGCCAAACATTCGAAGGGTTCTATATTAAACCAATTTCTTTTTTATACTATATTTAAAGAATAAAAATCTATATCATAAATTTGTAATTTAAGATAAATGATTTTTTTTTAGTATTTAGAATATTTTGTAATAAATAGCATAGGAATAGACATTTGTAAGGCGAATCTAACAAAAAATAAATTAGAAATTCTAATTTCGAATAGTTAAATATTTGTTTATTCATATTTCTTGAGAAAACTTGATACATTAAATAATTTCCCATTTGATTAAACATTTTATTATAAAAAAATATTTTCAAAATCTTCACAACTTTTTTTATTAAGAATTTATCTTTTTCTTTTTATTTGTTTAGTAAACGAGGTATATCGGTTTCTGAGAGTAGAAACAAGTAGGGGGACTGGCATAAAGGTGTCAATATTAGCTTGAGTATCTTGTTTTGGCCATCCACCTACTTAGCAGATGATAGCTCCTGGGATTTTTTTAATATAAATTCTATTTTTACTATTTATTTATAAATTTTGTATTTTTAGGCGACATTCATGGACAATATTATGATCTTTTGCGTCTCTTTGAATATGGAGGTTTTCCACCCGAAAGTAATTACCTGTTCCTTGGTGATTATGTTGACAGGTAAATTTTTTATTCTCTTAAAATTTTTATATGATTCAAACCAATTTTTTTCCTTATTTTATTTATAGAGGAAAACAATCGCTCGAAACCATCTGTCTTCTTCTCGCATATAAAATTAAATACCCTGAAAATTTTTTCTTGCTTCGAGGAAACCATGAATGTGCTAGTATTAATCGTATCTACGGATTTTACGATGAATGCAAAAGAAGGTAAACATTTTTTTATTCTTAAAATCTTTATATTATACATGTATATTATTTATAAAATCAAACATTTTTTCAATATAGGAACATTGCTTTATTGTGGAATATTTTAAATTTTATATTTTATTCCTTTGCGCCATTCCCATTCCCATTCATCTTTGAAATTTTGACTTGGGGTTTTCATCACATTTTGACTTCTCATGAATCCGAAAAACTATGATTTTCAAATACTATCTGTTTGGGTATCTTGCTTTTTATTTCCGCCAAACACTTGCAATTATGAACCTATTTGGAAGAAACATGATATCGCTTTTTATTTATTTTGACCTTCAATATTGATTAGATTCAGCTAAATCGGATTTCTTTTTCTTTTTCCTTCTCCATTAAAAGATTTTAAAGGAAACTATTATTCTAATTTACATTATTGAATTTAAGAATTGATCAATGTAATTTTTAATGCTTTTAATTACAATTGTATAATTCTGTCTATATTATATAATACATATTTTCACACTAATTTTAATAATCAAAATTTTTTAAATTATTTTCTTTTAAGACTCTTATTTTTGCTATGGTTGTAGAAATTATACATATTTTAATGAATGAGAAGGCAGGTTCAGCAATAATTCAGCCTTTGGTCGCTTAATAAAAACCCAAATTTGAGTTTTAATTAAGCATCCAAACTACCCGCTTTCTCATCTATTAAAATTACAACACAACAACAATCTTCTTTCAACTATACAAAATATAAATATAAAAATTGTGTAAAAAAAAATAAAAATATACATACCATATTTAAAAAAAAAATTTATTTTATATAACCAAGAAATTAACATTCACATATAAATAGGAGAATATTCAATTAATAATATGAGTTATTCTATTCTACATTATACAAGATGTTAATTAATATATTTATATTTAATCAACCATTTTATTTCGCATTTTTTACCTTTTCATTTGTTTTGTTTCTCAGAAAAAATCATTTTTTATATTTATTCGCAATAGATTAATAAATAAATCTACTCTATATCTAATCAGGGCTTCAATTAATACGAAATGAGCCCCCATCCTGAGGTCTTTAGTGATATATATATTGTCAATTTTTGAAAAACAAGACTTAGATTCTTCAGCCTGCCTGATAAAAATTATTTAAGCAATTTGGAGCAAAATTATGGTTTTTTATTTTTTTTAAACATTAATAACTATTATAGTACCATAGAAGAACTTTTTGGAGGTTCTTGAAACTTCTAAAGAATGCTACTTATAGTTTACATATATTTAATTCTTTTGGTATTATTTAGTTTTAGTATACCCGGTTTTTATCCTCTCTGAACAATTAAATTTAATCTGAACCACTAATTTTATCTAGGCTTTGAACAAGAGACTACCCTTAGTTGGTTACAATTCATTCATTTTAAATTAATTTTTTACAAATTTTTTCAATAAGTTTAACCTTTGATCAATGATTTTTAGAAGGAAAATTTTTATCTTTTAAATTAATTGTTTCCGACTTTCCTGTACGGAACTAGCGAACTATAATAAAAAACCAACTAATTTTCTAAGGTCAATATACACTTACTATACTCCAAAAATATTCTCGAAGCCTTATTAATCTCTCTTTATTCATTTTAGTCACGCTGTATATTATATAATATATATAATACACAGGGTGACCCAAAAGACACTTTACCTCCTGATGTACTTTTTTCTGCTCTAAAGAACAATTGATGACACCTATTTACCTATTGTATGCTGATATACGAAAGAAAAAAAAATATATGTCGACACAAAAAATCTACTCTAATAATGTGCGTATAGTCACCCAAATACGCCCAGTAATTTTTTTACCAATCTCTAAGGCTGCCCGCAATTTTTTCCATTTCATTTTTACTTGGACGTCTTTGGGGAATATGTTTATCATCAAATTTTTGCGATAGGCTACATTGAATCGGTTATATTAAAAAAATTTTAACATTAAAAAAAAAATGTTTTTTAATCAATTCATTCAATTCAATTTGTTAAGGTGCAGAAATTTTTGTTAGTTGCTAAAAAAATTAAACTCATCTCTGCTCTTGAACTTAATTGAGCTAATAATTTTTTATAGCTCTTAATCGTTTAATGACATAATTGTTTTTTTCTTCTAACCCGCAAAACTGGGTCAATATCCAGACATCAGCTGATTTCAAGGTTATTCGAATGTAAAATCCTCATTATCTTGTCTCACTGAACTCATTTAATGAAAAACATGATAAGCTCTTTTACCAAATATATCAAGATTATTATATTACTTTCTCCTACCTATATATAAAATATATATATAGTGAGAAAGTATTGCAATCGCAAAAAATTGATGTCAACAAATACACGTTTTGAGGTCCTCTGAATAAAAAAAAAAATGGTCTGTCTTTGTGTGAACAAGATTTTTCAAAAACAAAAAAGCAGCAATTTTATTTTTAAACTAGGCCCCTTGTCGCATGCAACTCGAAAAATCGACCAAAAGTACTAGTACTTTACTGATGTACTTTTTTAGTTTTTTTTTTTTTTTTTTCGATTTTCTCCTAAAATACTCTTACAAAATCGATTAAATTAGTATTAAACGGCTACCTTGCGAGAACGGCGCCAAAATGTGGTGTGACAACACATCACTTAACTTGCCTTTAATTATGTAAGTGCGTTCATCGCATCAGATTTGTATTATTTTATTATCTATTCAAGATTTACTTTTTTTCCTCTTCTAATTTCTGATTAGCAAATATCTTTTCAATAATATGGTCTTTGAGCATTAATTTAGAGTTGAAACAAAATTCTTGAGAGCCGTTTTTCGAAAAAAAAAAAAAAAAAAAAAAAGTTTGATGGTGAGCTATTTATTTGTATGAATAGATGCCTCTCGTTTCTTTATCTCAGTAGTTGTGATTGCCAATCTTTCTAAATGCACAACCTGCGGAGCGTGACACAATCACGTTGTTAACGACATTTTTTAAATAACACAAATAGTTTTTTACAGGAGCCAAAAGCAGACTTGTATGCATCACGGTTCTAAATCATAATCATATTTTGCACTGATTGAACATCATTAATTGAACCCAAATATTTGCAAATAGCGTCATGTATGGATTATGAGTACTGTTGGTTTTTTTCATCAAATTTTTTATATTTTTTTTTTGTATGAGTAACAAAAAAGTTAACTTTGATGGATTCAGTCGAATTTGTGACAGTTTTATTAATATTTAGTAAATTTATTTCAAAGAGTAAATCTAAGCAAGTAAAAATGACGTATTAAAATTTAAATTCATACAAAGAGATTGTCCTTCTTTTCTCAGTCCCCATATATGATATTTATATAAAACTAAAAAGAATTTATTGTATATATAATGAAAATCTTTCATCATGCTTTTATATCTAATGGCTCACTACAATCACAAAATGGCGATATGTGATTCATTACTTAAGAACGTTAATTTAAACCGATGTCCTTTAGATTTTTTTAAAACTTTTTTCATTTAAGAAAAAGGCTTTAAAGAAAAAATAATGAAGTAAAAAAAATAAGTAAAGCAGGAACAAAATAAAATTATTTTGTTGATGAAGAAAAAACAATAATTTTGATGATTCTTAATCAGGAATCATTTTTCATATAAATATTTATATTTTATATTAAAAAAAAGTGACTCTGGGAGTTTTTTTAACGTGAATAATCTGCTTTCTTCTCAGCTTGTATAATTTCGCTAAATTTCTGTCACAATTTTACTAAGGAGCAAGAAATTTCCAGGATTTGGACAATTGTATCAGAATAGCAAAAACAAATATACTGATCTGAATTTAATTTTGTTTTCACGTCAAAATAAAACATTAAAATTTATTTGTTGTCTGTTTTCCTTCCTGCTCCTTCCTCCAGCGATTGCATCATCTTCTATTGTAGAATTTAAAAAAAAACTAAAATAAAAATTTCCATTATATTCTCATGCAATCTGCAAAAGTTTTATTTAAATATTGGAGAATTTTAAATCTTGTTTCGGCCTCTCATATCTTTGACTGTAAAAGAAAGGCCAAAGTCTAAGTATAAACGAAACAACATTTGATTCGTCTACACCAGGGATCGCCAAAGTGGTCGATATAATATAATTAGGGGTTGATTCAATCTAGAGGGTCGATTAATACCAATGCTATTCAATTTCAAATTTATTGGCAGTATATACGATTTTCCTTTGGAATACCATTTGTAATGTACAATATAGTAGCTAAAGTTTAGCTGGCGCGACGTCATTTTTATCTGATTTTGTCAAAATAAAATTAATTATTTAAGAATTACATAAGTTTTTTTTTTTAACAATTTTTTATAGAGGGAGTCGATAAGAGAATTTGCAAATTTTTAGGGGTTTGGCGGCCCCTGGTCTACAGGCTTTTCAAAAAGGCCCAAATTTGGCGTTGTCTATCCCTTCCCAATCAATCGAACTGATTTTGTCCTAAATATATTTCTTATATACTCTAACCTCTGAACTTGTTTGAATTTGTTATTACTACTTGCAAATAAGAGTGGACACTATGTTAAATCATCTGAAACCAACTTAAACAAAAAAAACCCATTGTTTTTGCGATGCTTTAAAAATTATATTACGATATTTACTGTGTTTCGTCTAAAAAATAATATATAATAATTCGTTAGAAGGGGTCAAGGAGAACTAAAATAGACTTATATTTTATTTATTTGTTTACATGAGATTTGTCTTTCTCCTTTTTGGAGTTCAGGGTTATTACAAAATTTTACAGTTAAATTCTTTGATTAAATATAATATAATTGCTGCTTGGTCTTTAAAATAAACATATATATAACTTTTATTGAATATATATATATCTAAAGATATTTATAGCTTATTTAATTATTTTAACTCATGAATGGGCTTGAGTTTTCATCTGAGGAACTCTTCAATTAACAAATACACAAACTAACTCTTTGAAATTAAAATTGTATAAAGGACTAAAAATAGAAAGCTAACAACAATAAACTCTTCGTGAATGTCTTCTTTTTTATACAAAGCATATGGCTCTATTTATTTGATAACTCAGCTATTTCCAATCACAACGAATAACAGAGCTACTATTATCATTGCATACAATATCGACCGGAAATGAACATTCAGGAAATATATGTTGTAATATAAAATAACTAAAAAAAATTTCCTATGGAAATAAATAAATTTTACAATTTATTTTTGATTAAAAGAAGATGCGAAGAAAAGCATGACGTCTAAATACAGATCCTTCTCTTGACAGCTCAATGCCTTTTCGCACAATCAGTCCATCAACCCGAAACTCGGACACAGAACCACTCAGACCAACTAGATGATGTTAAATGAGAGGAGAGGAAATAAAGGCATAGTCTGGATACGAAAAACCAGTGTCCCAATCTCTCTATTGTATCCTAGAAACGATAATGTTTTAGAGAAAAGCTCCTACCCTCTTCAAAGAGAGTTCGTTCGTGGCTGGTAACTAGAGAAAGGCTTCGAACAGGAATTCTAATATGACAATATATTAAGATTAAATAAGAGTGGAAAATATGTTAAATCATCTGAAACCAACTTAAACAAAAACCCATTGTTTTTGCGAGTTCTTAAAAATAATATTACAATATTTACTGTGGAATTTCCATTTTATTTCTAATTTGAAATTTTTCTATATTTTTAGATATAACATCAAACTTTGGAAAACCTTCACCGATTGTTTCAATTGTCTTCCTGTTGCGGCAATTGTAGACGAGAAAATCTTTTGCTGTCACGGAGGCCTTTCCCCTGATTTACAATCAATGGAACAAATCCGAAGAATCATGCGTCCTACAGATGTTCCAGATCAGGTATTAAAGATTAGAATCCTCATTAATTGTACAATAATTACAATATTTTGACATTTTCAATTAAATGTTAATTTAAATTCTTTTGTTTGTAATGAAAGTCATAAAATTTTATTTTTCAAATTCTATGAATATCTTTTAATAAACATTCTTCTTTATATATAAAAAAAGTTAAGTTTTTGTGCATTTTATTTAAAATTAATGTTTTTCTATTTTAGGGTTTACTTTGTGATCTTCTCTGGTCTGATCCTGATAAAGATACAATGGGTTGGGGAGAAAACGATCGTGGAGTCTCATTTACATTTGGTGCTGAAGTGGTCGCTAAATTCCTCCATAAACATGATTTTGATTTGATTTGTCGAGCGCATCAGGTAAGAAATTACGTTTATTACTAAGCATTAACATGCAAACTTTCATACTTTTTAACTTTATTTTAATATTTTTAATTTCTCCCTATCTCTAATCTTAGAGTTAAGAGAAAATGTATCTTTTAATAGAGTAGAGGGGGATATATCACTAATAGTAGATAAAAAAGTTGTTATTCATCCAAATAGTACATTATTTTTTTCGAAATTAATTAATTATAAAAATTTAATTGTATTTTGTTTGATATCAAAATATTTGTAATGAAATTGAAATGATCTAAGGTGGAGCTAAATTGACTGGTTTCATTTCTTTTATCTTATCTACTCATATGCAGCATCAACAATAACGATTATTTTGAGTCCAAATTCATCTCCAAAAAGAATAGAAAAGGTCCAAAGTTAAGATTCTGCCATTGTTAGAAGGCCCAAATTTATTTTTTATTTTTCTTTTCTTATATTCACGCAAATTTTTAGACAACTTTTTCTGCTCAACCGATTTTGAAACTCGAATAGGGATTATAATGAAAATTCAATACTTTTGATAAAAAATTTCATTTTGGAATAATGGTATCTTTAGGAAAGGTTTTCAAAGTCGCAAATTTTGCCCTATCTTAATATGATGACGTCATATATGAACAAATCTATAGTGTTGGTAGAGCCGGAATAAGCTAAGCGATAGCTAAGGATTCCACTCTCTTGGGGGCCCCAAAAAAATTTAAAGGAATAAAATGGATATCCATTTTCAAAATATAAAATAAAAAACAAAATAAAACCTACATACGGCAACAGTGTTTTATGTTATGCTTCTACAATGTAAGTAATGAGGTCCCGCCTACTAGTCTTAGTATTTTGCTTCATATATTTACATCTATTATTATTTCATGTTAAAGCAAATTTCTGGGATTAGATTATGAGTCTTTATAAATTGTGTTTCTAAAAGAACGATTGTCAAATGCCTTTGTGTTTGCATTAAGTTTCTTATGAGTCCCTGACCCTTAGCTCAGACATAGAGGTCTTTATGATCTAAAGGTTAGTTTATTTCCCGTCCTAAAACAAATAAAATTCCTTTAAATTATATTGGCTATCATTTGGTTTCACTAAATATGGATGGAGTCTAAATGACCTCAGTATACTGAAAGAGACTGAAAAAATGATTAAAAAATCATTTTAAGTTAGAGCTTAATAATTATTTCACTCATAATATACTTCTTAATTGAATTTCAGTTCCAAAATTACTTTGATAAAATAACATATTTTGGTATGTGCAAATGGCTTTAGATACTTATTAAGCCCATAAATTACTATATAGCATATATTCAACACAATACAGCAACAATTTGTAGTTGACAAAGGAAGCTGGACGTATAAAGGTCCCCATTACCTTCAATAGCTTAGGGCTTCATCAAAATTAAATCGGGTCCAAAGTGTTGGCATAAATATTATTATTTTTCATCTTCCTAAAGACAAAATTTTTAAAAGTGGACACATTTAGGCTTAAATATACTTTTGTAAAGGAAAATCAGTGCTATTTAGAATCAGAACAAAGTCATAATTAATAATAAAAATTTTATTAAATGCTACCAAATAAAAATTAAAAATAAATTTTTTAAAATTGGATTAAAATTATATTTATCGTTTTGAATCGAAATTAAAAAATTACTCTTAAAGTTAATAAAAAAAAAAAAATTTATTGGTCATCCAAAATAAAGGTTTTAAAATTTCTTCAGTTTGGTAATATAATAATTGTATTCTTTCTAGAAGAAATAATTTATTAAGATATTAAAATTTCACAAAGAGACAAATCTCTTCCAAAAACATCAGAGATGCAAAAATGCCGCCTTGCATTAATTTTGCCATTAGACGTTCTGAAATCAAAAAAAGCTCACTTATATATGTCACTATTTATAAAAACCCAGTGAGACTTTATTTAAGTGAAAATATTTCCTCGCTATTTTAAACGCACAAAGCAAGGCGCATTTTTTTTATTTATTTCTGAGCAAAAGTAATGCGAGGCGCCCTTTTTGCATCATCGATGTTTTTGGATGAGAAATATGTTTCAATAAAGTCGTTTTTTTTATTATTTCTATCTGATTTCGCTTCTAATTAGTCCGGATAATCGAGTTACTAATGTATTGATTTATAATAATCTCACATTCATCTAGTAATCTGTCATGCTTTTGTGGCTGGAGAATGATTTGATATGATGAAATCAATAAAAGACATGACAGCCAATTTTATTTAATTTAATGCTTTCCAGCTTATAGGTATTCTCTTTCATTGACGCCATCACATTTATTTAGGACATTAATTAAGAAATAATCTTAAAATGTTATATTTAAATAAGTTCTCTCAGTCCATGTTTTCTATTTTTTAGGTGGTAGAAGATGGTTATGAATTTTTTGCAAAGCGACAACTGGTAACGTTATTTAGTGCACCCAATTATTGTGGAGAATTTGATAATGCGGGTGCCATGATGTCAGTGGATGAAACGCTTATGTGCAGCTTCCAAATTCTTAAGGTATTTATTAATTTGAACTGCGTTATTCAGAAAATTCTAGCTTTTTTGTTTTTTCTTTTCATTTAAAATAATAAGAAAATATTGATTCAAACTTGTTTAATTTATTTAAGATATTAAACATCCTCTAGTAGGTATATATATATATATATATGTGGGATAATGTTTTCCCGGGTTGGGCCGCGTTGATTGTTGAGATTAACTCGACGTTTCGGCTCTCCTTTTAGAGCCATTTTCAAGAGTTTTGTGTTAGGAAGTGATGGGCCAACCCGGGAAAACATTATTCCACATACAACCAACCGCGGAAAGCTTCCAGAACATATATATATACATATTAAATTTTAATTATAAAAGCGTATGTTTTTGAAATTTCTTAGTAATTTTTATATATACTTAAGATAAAAACTCCCGATAACTTGTATATTGTTCGAGGGTTGCTGATACATTGGCTAAGACTGGGGTCGGCTAAATTAGTCTATTCGTCATCTTGTGCCATTTAAACGTTGCATGCATATATATAGCCCATTATCACGAGTAAAATTTTTAAAATAATGTTTATATTGCATAAGATAGAGATGATCAAGGTATATTTATTTATTTATACCTATTGGTATCCAATTTATTTAAATAAATTTTCATCCGAACCATATCTCTTGGATTATAAGTTTATAAATATTGGCGATGTAAATACCTTTAACCTCTCGGCCACGGGGTGAAGTGTTTTGAACATAAAGTTAAGTAAATTTTTTTCCCATTTGTATGTTAATCGAATACACACTAATTTCGAATACTGTTATAAGTAGATATTGGTATTAAAAATTTCTTCTAGTTTTTAGATGATTCATTTTCGATATTGAAAATTTGGACTATGAATAAAATATCCAAAAGAGAAAGCGGCATCAAAAACCAAATTCACTATAATACATAAATTACATTTACTTCTCATTTCTTCACAATTATATAACGAGAATCATTAAAAATAGGACCCATTATCACGATTAAAATTTTTAAAATTATTCTTAATCTCTTTTTGTTTCTTTAGCCCGCAGATAAACGCAAATTCGGGACCATCAAAAATCGATCCATTATGTAAAACCACTTTAAAAAGAGTTTAAAAATCTTTGTTATTTTGCAAAACTTATTTATTTTTTACTAATAAAAAAGAAAATTGTTTTTTACAAGTTAAAGAAAAAATTGGAATTTTTATTTTAGAAGATTAAAATAAATAAAATACCTACATATAAAACTAGAGACTTTTATTTAATTTTTTTTAAGCTAAGGTATAGTATTTTATTCAAGATGATTCATCTTTACTTTCTCTCTCTTCATATATCCTCCTCTCAATTTATGACTCATTTTAAATTCCGTGAAACATTAAACTTTCTTAAATGTTTATTCATTTGCAAAGAAAAGAAGATTTTTCTGTATTACAACTGGTTCTTTCTAGTCTTAATATTATTTCAAATTATTTTTTATTAAAATGGGTCAAAAATTTTATCATATATAATACATGCGGGGGGCTTCAAAAAAATCTACGCATTGGTGAGTTTAAAATGTTTTGATCATGACAATTCAAAAAAAGCAAAATCTAATAATTTATTGCAAAACTTCATTGAACGTCTAACAGAAGATGTAATTCTCCTCTGCTGCTGGATAAGTGGCCACCGCGCCGTTGCAACCCCGAGCTTGTCAACCAGGAAATGGAAATCTTATCAGTGGATTTTTACAATTATTTCTGTATCGATTTTTAAAATTTCTTGATTTTAACCCATCATCCATCTTCTTTGTTTGCCCTATCTCTCTAATTTCGGAGTGGTCAGATTAAAATACAGAAGCGACCTAGTGGAAGAGCAAACCTATCATCGGCCTGAGGCTTGAAGGGGGAGAAGGAAGGCTGGCATAAAGAAAATAGAAGAAATACCAGCCTTAGATTTGGATCTCGTGGTTGCTACCTATGTACTTACAAGATTGGAGCCCCTGAGTGCTCTTCAATCTCATCATTGTGTAGTTTTTTTAGTTTTTTTTAAACGATCTTGTAATCTTTAAGTTGTACAAATATAATTTTTATAAAATTTAATTTCTCTTTTGTATAGGAAGGAATACTTGAGAGAACTCTTAATTTTTAATTCATAAATTATTTTTATATTAAAATTTTTGCTTCACTATTTTATCTATCTTGATTGGATTATAAAAGCTCTCTATTTAGAATTAATATCTCATCCTAAAATATCTATTTCCAAGGTTCTATCAGCGATTAAACTGGGTGTTTTTAATGAAAGTTGCCTAAAGGCTTAAAACTTATTATTTTCTCACCATTCTTTTTAATGTAGCTCTAAAAGTTAGTCTATTACTCCCCATCCATCTCTATCTCTAGAGCTGAGGTTGGGCTTTAATGTTAGGGGTGGTTTAAGAAGGCCCTGAAATCGAACACCCATCAATCAATGTCGCGGAAATATCAAAACTCGCTTAAACCGTAGAACCAACCCTCGAACCGGAACTAAATCAAAACAATTTTTTTTTTCCCCTCTTATCTAAAGGTGTCAGAATTTGAGGTTAAATTTTAAATTTACAGACATTTCATTTTTATAATTAGTATGTATAATGTTATTTTACTTAAACTTTACATTAACTTTACTACACTTTACTAAACTTTACTAAACATTAAGGCTAATAAAAAAGGAAGCGATATAGGAATGAACAGCGTATTATTGTTTTGAAAAGTTATTACAAATTTGGCAAGTTTTTCACAAGTTGAAAGAAAATTCCGTACAAAATGTTATCAAATATGCTCTTTGATATTCAAAAACGGATAAAGCATCAAAAATGGAGTATATCTGTGCAAAAATTTTTAAAATCCGTCCATACAGGAACATAAACAAAATGGCTGCCAAAATTTTGAATTTTTACTTTAGATTCGGATATCAACATCAATAAATCCACACTTTTGAAACTATTGCGAGCAATACTTGCGCACTTAGCAAGTACATTACGGCAATGCAGCTATGCATATTCCCAGATGTTTTTGGCTTGTTTTCAATCCGGTATTGATGAGTAAAGCGTTCATTTATATGTTGCAATATAGAATAATTTAATTAAATGTCTTCAATTTTTCTTTGACTTATAAAATACTTAATTACTAATTGACGCTTTGCAATGTTTGAGTGACGTCTAATTCTATATTACCTATACCAACCCCGGCCCACGAGTCCTTTAATAAAAATTTTCAAAAACGAAAATTTGAAAGAATAAAATCGTTTACTGTTATTATGCGTGTCCGCCAACACCAATCATCTTTACAAAAATCTCAAGTCTTCGTTATTAATTATTACTGAATCGAGACCAGCCTTAAATTTGTTTAGTTACTTAGACATGTTGTTTTAGTTGTATGATTGAGTGGTTGCAGGATTTTAAACAGAATCACCAGAACTCTAATTTAATTTGACATTTTGAAGTAGATATGTTCATTCATTAATGTGATTAATGATATGTGAATAAGTTTTATATTTACATATCATTCAAGAAAAGTGGACCGTTCAGCCAATTGCATTTTATTATTATTTAGATATTTTCAGAAAAAAAAGTCACAAAAATGTTCCGATTAATTACTGAGGCCCGAAATGTAAAATTTATTCTGATTTGTGTCAAACAAAAGGTTGCCCACCCCTCATCTATACTATATTATAATACGAAAATGTTTGCCATGACAGACTTCGGATTGGTTATTGAGTGTCGCGTCATGACGTTGCAACTATAGGCTGCAATTAGCTTAATATTTATTTCTAAAAGTGAGGCTAGATAATATATATATATTTACACTCAGTCCTTATTTATTTATACCAATTAGTAACCAATATAATATAAATAAATTTTTTGTCGCTCAGGACGGGAAGTAAATAAAGCAAGACATTTTACCACTGCACCAAGGGACAGGGCTCATCCATATATATTTTATTTGTTAACCATAGAGGGGTCTGTTGAGCAATCGATCGGGTGTCCGAGGACATTCTCTCTTGCATATAATCGGTTGGAATAAAGGGATGCCGATAGGTGGGCTACGGCCAGAAATTAGCTGGGTTTGCGAGGTGTATCTCCGTTCATGAAAGCAATAAACGGACATCCCGCTAGATGGACCTTTACGGTCCAAATTATATATATATATTGGAAGGTTTCCGCTGTTGGATATATGTTGAATAATGTTTTAACGGGTTGGTCCGCGTTGATAGTTGAGATTAACTCGACGTTTCAGCTCTCCTTTTGGAGCCATTTCCAAGAGGGTTGGGTTAGGAAGAGAGTGGTGGTGATGGTGGTTTGTTTTAGGAGTCACTATCTTGCTGGTCCCAAATCTGAGGCCTCGAAGTCAACCCAAACAGAACACTAACAGCACAACACTCAACCAACCCCGTCCTAGATCTCAGAGACAAATCCAAACCTCGGGGACATCCAGGGACCAGCAAGAATGCGACCCCGAAAACAGAAACAAACCACCTCCACCCTCACTTCCTAACACAAAACTCTTGAAAATGGCTCCAAAAGGAGAGCCGAAACGTCGAGTTAAT
>JAAAKE020113428.1:0-16393 GCA_010014785.2 Anisolabis maritima
CCAAATAACAAAATTATTATACAGAAAATAGGAACATATGCCAAGTTTTGATTGTTTAAATTATGTTCTAAGATTATCATGGTAAAATATTAGGTGTTTCCATTATTTTGTCCACCACCTGTAGATACAGATAAATTAGATTTGATAATATAATTTTAATTCTATAGGATAATGTAAATAATCTTCAGAAACAAGGACAGGAACAACAAAAACAAGATGATTTGGGTTTGGCGATGTATATGCTCCATCAAAGGGATATGCGATGTGAAGAATTGACTCATGAGTTATTCCAGGTTAGAAAAATATATTGCTAAACTTAAGAACTCTGATATTTTCTCTCTTCTGGGCATTTGGTCTAAGAAGGGCGGTAGCCTAAAAAGTGTCCCTTCTCCCTAAAAAATAAAATAGTCCCTCTATTTACTCAAGAGTATTATTTTCTAAAATATTAATAATATTTTCCTTTTTTTTTTCATTACAATATTAATTTTATTTTTTAATATGTAAAACACTACTCCGTATTGACAATCTTATATAATTATATAATCATCTTTGAATTATTTCTTAGCTTTTAGAGGAACGAGATGCCCTTCAATTACGTTTATCTACGGCTCTAAAGCAAAATGAAGAACTTCGCTCTTCGAGAGTCTCAAATTTTGCCACTTCATCTGAATCATCCGAAATTGTAGCTGCTTCGAATTCTCCGCCCACTGATACCATCCTTGCTGATAAGTAAATAAAAAGATGAATATTTATATTTTTGCTATTTTTTGATAGAACGAAAATATTTCTTACATTTAATTTACTTAAGACATTCAAATTCATTATCTGGCTGTGTATAATTCGAGGCGCAAACACCTTTCCCCTAATTCACACACGTAAAATGGGGGCCTATTTATTATTCTGTATTATTTTGACATATCTTCAATCCAATTTTTATGTTTCAAGAAATTGATCTCCAAAAATGCAGGGGCGGAGCTAGAGTCTGGGCCGCACATGAGTTGCCACCCCAATTTTATTTCTTAAAATTTTATAGGAGTGTTAGGAAAAATTGCCACCCGCCCTTCCCCATACCCAAGACAAGAGGCAGGAAAAATAAAATAATTTATTAATTTTGATGTTATATTAAATAAGATTAGAAAAAAGAGCATGGGTGTATTATACCACACAGTCACTGTTTTATTGTATAAGAAAATAAAATGAAAAACATTTCATTTAGATATACCTTCCTCAAATAAATAAGTTTTTTCAAAATTTGGGAATGGAAAGACTCGAAAATATTTGTTGAGAATTTTACATTCATCATATAGCTGATGGAGTAAAATTTATTTTTATTTAAAATTTTGTCATAAATTTCACTTAAATAATTTTTTGCTAGATTATCTGAACTGCGTGCTATTGGACATCGTCGTGACCTCAGGATACACAAAGAACGAGAGCAACGTCTCAAACAGAGTAATGATATGTTATTTCCACAACGCAGTCCTTCATCAAGCCATTCGTTAAGTAAGTTATGGAAAAGTGGTTCTCGCCTTTTGTTTCTAATACCCACACTCGTCAGATATAACTCCTTACGACTTCCACTTTAGGAGAGAGTCATTTGCGCGCCTCCCGAATACTCCGCTCTTTATAAGAACCATAATTATTCAGCCTACCTCCTTTTCGAAAAAATATTTCATTTTTCTATGAAAAAATTACACTGGTATTTAATTTTTATCTTCTCTCTTTCCCGAATTCATAATCTTTTTTTTTATTTTTAGCACGGGATGTTCAAAGCACTTCAGAAGTGATTTGGAACTGGATGCTTGGAAAATCGTAAGAAAATCGAATTTTTTAAATATTAAATGATATTTAATTTAATTTTTTTTTCAGAACCCCAAAAATATTAGATGTATGACAGTAAATGAACATTTTTAAATTGTATATATATGTATCTACTAATCTAAAATACGTATATACATATAATTTTGTAAATAATAAGTTTCCAAGCTTTTTGATAAGAAAATAGATTGAATTAAAATGGACATTCATTTTTGTATAAAAATTTTATTATTACTATTAATATGCTATATATATATAATATACATATAAAAACTTATAATAAATATAATATATATTATACAATATTTAATAAATTATAATTTTATAAAATGTTCATTTTGGATTTTATTATATTCATTCATAAGATATTGTTAGTTATTTAAATTTTTTAAAAAGAGATCCAGTATATAGTTTTTGGCCTTGTTATGCTCAATAATAAAAAATATCCAATAATAAGTTCCAATATCCAATAAATTTAGTTGAAAATGAAGGATACTAAATAAAAAAGGCCTAAATATATATATAATAGCCTGAATAATTTCGGCTATTGAAAAGACAAAATAATGTTCTTTTCTTTGGATTTATGGGGCTGGAGTAAGAAATTGCGGAGCCTGTGCAAGACTTTCTATTCTGACGCTCCAAAATCTTAACATCTCCAAAAAATACATATTTCAAGTAGACAATGGTTCCTCCTTAGTGAACACTTTTGTTGGCACTGCCATCTAAAAAGAAGCTTAGATACTAAGCTGGCTTAACTCAGAAGTTAGTCATTTATTTCCTTATTATAATTTTATGTTTGTGTAAAATTATGGAATGTAATGCATTTTTTTTGTTTGACTAAGAGCAAGTGCAAAAAGTGAAACACAAATATTTAAAATGTCTGAAAACATAAGTAAAATATCACGGAGAATTTGATGACGTTCCCCATGGCCAACGATGACATTTTTAAAAAATTGATCACTTGTAGAGGCGAGAACGTGAATAAGAGCAATGACCAGGATCATCACCCAATCCCGACGAAAAACCTAAAAATTAATCATTTTATATGTAATATTAATTAATGGCCTCTGCTTATTGGGCATTCAAATTTTTATTGCGATTGGATCTATTCAATAATATTTAGTAACTTGGGAAAAATTTCATCAAGTGAACAATTTTCAATACTGCCTTGAAAGATCATTCTTTTTTAGTTCTTCGTTTCTTTCAAAACTCGTTCTTTTCAGTTCAGTTCACAAGTTGACGTGATTTTGTTAAATTGAAAGAGATAATTACTTAATAATTGGGTTTATTATTTAATTGATGGTAAATTATTCGATTTAAAACTCCTTTAAAAATTCTTATTTTTAACATTAATAATCAAATAGTCAAACTAATGTTATCTAAAGTTTTCTAAAGAAATTGAAATATTATATTATTATAGTAGTATCATGTTTTATTATTATTATTATTATTATTATTATTCTCGATCATTTTTAAATATATAATTGAAAGTTTGTAGTAATTGTTTACCAACTATGAAAGGAAAGAAAGATGTCTTGTTTTACTTATAAATAGCAACAAAAATGACAAGGGACTTTCCTAAAATCTGGTTGAAACTTAAAATCATAGAAATAATTCTCCCTAAAGGGTTTAAATTTTTCAAACTAAAGTCTTCAAAATTATTAGTAGAACAATTTTGTATATGAGTATTATTTCGCTAAAGTTTATAGTTAATATAATAGTTCACATCTCAGGCACAGAAATTCTTTTATTTTTCCTCCTTTTCATATTGATTACGATAGCATACTAGCTGACTTATTAGTAATAGTGACAAAGACAAAGTCCCTTACTTGTTTTTTGGCGTCTAACTTTCGAACAGCAACAAGAGTGGAAAGTAGTTCTGTCAAGGAGAAAACCAGTTGATAGTTCCATTGGTCCCAATACTCGTCATTGATATAGTTGATGAAACCCCACCAACTGTAATAGTGACTGGGAAGAGAAGAAGCTACCAGCAGAGCCATCAAGAATCGGAGCTGCCCTTCTATCAGCAAGGCTACTATAATCTTCACCATCTCATAGAGGCCTATCATCCCCAGCACTGGGACAATACGAAAAAGCAAGTAATATATTTATTATTAATTTAATTTAATTATCAAATTTTCCTTCATGCTGATGAGTACCGAAATTGTTTAGTCTAGTCTTTAGGTAGGAAAAAAAAGGGAGAAGAGTGGCATAGAGGTGACAGAAGAAATACCAATCTTAGGGCTACTTGTGGTCGCCATCTATGTACTCACTAGATGTGAGCCTCTGAGTGAGCGCTAACTAAAAAAAATTTATATTAAGTCTGTTTTAAGGTTATTCAGGGTAGGTGAATCCTCATGAAAGGTAGGGGTTTGACAATCATTAAATCTACCGCTGATTTGAAGGTTTTTGCAAAAATTGAACTAGAAAAGGAAAAATTGGGGATCAAGAAACGAAAAATGGTGGGGCTCGAAATTGGAAATTAAAAATTTTTTGAGGAGAAAAAGAGGTGAGCTCCATATCAATTTTCTTTCTTTCTTCTAAACCCCTGATAATGGGGCACTTTTGGAAATTAACCTGCCAATGTCCAACAGTAAGCCATATGTTTAGTAGCATTGAAGTAGAAGTGCTTGTAGGAGGCTAAGTTTGACTCGTAGGGTCCCTTGAACACGGTGTCCCAACATGAACAGGTGCAATGTTCGGGGTCGACGGGGAACCGGAAATCATCCCAGGCCAGTAGAAATGTGTAGATATGATAGATGGGCACCAGGATCACGGCAGCCAGGCCACAACAACTGGCTGCCAACGACGACTACAAGCAAACAAGTCATTTTATTTCCTTTAGATAAACTTCTAATGAAGTACCATTTTTTATTGTAGACAAAAATTGATTTTGTTTTCTATATCAAATTTCGATTCGATTCAAGTAATTCGCCTGTAATTATGCGGAGTCTAATATGCATATTAATACAAATACGAATTTTTGATCATTTTTTATTGAATCACAATTCATACTGGCACCTTTAGAATCTAATATTTCAGAAACTGATAGGTAGGTCATAGACCTTGGGTAAATAAATGTTGAAAGAATTAAAAGAGTGACCCAAACTTCCCACTTCAAAAGCGCAAGTGTTCGAAGTTGTATTTTGATTGAAATTTTGCCTTAATTAAGGTGGAAAGGAAAAAAAAAATTTATAAGGTCAATAGATTTTTCTTAAAAAAATTATTATAATTTATATTTGAATTAATTTCATATATAAAAAATTTAATAATACACTAGTATATATATAATGTAGGTTCTAATATTAAATAATTAGAATGCTACCTACCATCATCTGTAGCCAAGGAAGTTGCGGCCCCCACTGAGTAATTCCTCCTCTCCTATCTCCGAGTTCCACTTCAGCGCATCTCAAGCTATTTATATATTACGAAAAAAATAAAAATCTATTCCTCTCCTCTTTTTTGTATTAAACTATTCTCATCTCGTTATATATTCGAATTCATTTCCTATTTTTAAGCTTAAAATTCAGATTTGTTTACTGTTTAAAAAAAGAAAAAGAAATTCATATATTAAGTAAATATGAATTTTTTTTTAATAATTTATTATTTTTAATAATGATTAAATATCACTAACAAATAAATAATAATAATGAGTTGATTTGATGCAATGATGAACCAACAATGTCAAATATGGAAAACTTGAAATTCTCATATTTAATTTTTAATTTTAAGAAAATAAATATTTTACTTCTGATAATTATTGTATTTTATTTAAATTAAAAAATAAATAACATTTTTAAAAATTTTTTTCAAATTTAATTTTACCTGAGCCTCCGTACAGAGTTGCTAACTTCGCTTTAACTAAATATTGATAAATTCACTGCTATATGCTTTGGAAAATTTTGACATTTTACTTATATCTTATTTAAATATTTTAGTTTTTAATTTATTCCTTCATTTTCATTCGCATTTAATTCTTATTATGATGATTGTTCTCAAAGTGTTTGTAAATATGTATAATAAATAATCTTTAAAATCATTAAGTTTTTCAAGATTCCTAACCATCATTCAATTTGAATAAAATTCCTTTTAGAAAGATAAAGATTTAAATATGGGAAAAGTCAACTCAAATTTTAAAAACAATAAAAAGGAGCCTTGCCTGGACACGGTAGGCCCACAGTCGAGTATTAAATAGTACATGTGAGCAAATGAAATCGGGCTAGTACTTGCATTAAAAAAGAAAAAAAAAAATCAATTTTTAACTAAAAAGAATATTTTTCTGGTATCTGAGACCATAAAGAATAAAAACAAAAAATTTCTCTAGAAAATAAATTAGCTAAAAATCGGCCGGGATCCTGAAAGAAAAGCCCAAACCAGACAGACAAATTTGTGGCGCACCTCCCTCTCTACCTTACCCCCTCAGGGCGTTGATAAACACTGCGTTTTTTAATACTAATATATGATTCAAAAATAAGTCTTAACTATTTAATAATCGATTTTTTTCGAACTCAATATATAAAAACATAGATTGGAAACTCATGCTTTGAAAGTTTCTCAAACCACCTTTAGGGTTATTTTGATTCAGGACATTAAAGACTTTTACGATTTTTTTTAAAATAATTTTTCTACGTACCATTTGTATATTTTAAAAATTTCTTCAAATGATTTTTAATTAAATTAGAAAATTTTTATATATGCGTATTTATTTTTTGTATTGAAATCTCTCCAAATTGAATTCAGTCCTTAAAATATGTTATGTCTTAATTTAAATAGTGTAATGCTATTGTTTAAGTTTTTTGAAAAGTTTGTTAATTTTTGACTTCAGTTTAAATGTTTTTTCTTTAATAATGTTTACTACCAGCAAAATATTTTATTATTTACTAATAAATAATATAATTGATTTTATTGACTATATTGCTGACTACACTCATCCCTAGTGGTCATCCACCTATCCAAGGTTGACCTTGCTTAAAAAGAACGAGCTGTACCTCTTCTATCTGACAAGGCCCGTTGGCCCTTTAGCTATAAACACTGAGAACTATTATTAATAGTAGTAATATTCAATTTAGAATGACAAATTACTTAAGCCGCCGTCTAATTCAAAATGTTTCATTCTTAGTCATAGTGAAATCTCGTGTAAAAAAATGGATAGACAAATAAACATGTGAAAAAAAAATTAATTTAACTAAAAGAAAAAATTAACTTTTTCCTTTTAAAATACTTATTTTTCCATTTTTTTTTTTTGAAGTTTTCTGTCCTGTCTGATTTGCCGCCTAAAATATAGTTCATTTTTATTCTATACATAAAATCTCACCAATGGACGCTATTTCGGTCACATATACTCGTATATTACCCTCCAAATTCCTGGAATTTTTAAAGACAATCTGAAATACTTTAAAATAAAAAAAAATGAAAATTATTACACTCTTTTTCATATTAAAAGACAATAGAAATCATAAATAAAAAATTAGATTTTAAGGATAGAAATTGGGGGGGAGGAAAAGAATTATTTCATTTTAATCAAAAATCCATCTAATTTGACTCTCGAATTTTTTAATACTTACATGTTTTATATATATAATTTTATTTATTTGATTAAAAAAAAATCATTTTTTTAACAATTAATATTAAATTATTAAAGCCTGTTTTTTTTTTTTTCAAGATTTGTTCATTGTTTGTTGTATGTTTATTAAACAAAAATCTGCAGAGATGTCGAATAGATGTTAATATTACATTATATATATATATATATATGTTTATTTATATGTATGTTATGTATATTCATGATTTTCTTTTCTTGACAAATATAAAAAGTTTTTTTTAACAATTTTCTAAGTTTTCAATTTTTTTTTTTTATTCTTATTTTTATATTTTTTTTTTCAAATGCATGTTGTGATATGTGTTCGTGTTTTGTTTGTTTAATATATATATATACATATATATATTATTCATTCATTCATTATGCTATTTGTTTTTTAAGCCTAAAGAAAATTGGAAGTAAAAAGAGTGGAAGAAGAGGGTAGACAAGAGATGATGAGAGAAACCCTACAACCGCCAAGAATAAAGGAAGTTGGGGATGGAGATGGTCCCAGAAGAGAAGGAAAAACAAGAGTGTAAAGAGAACAGAGCTTTGTTTTTAGGATATGTTTATTATTTTTTTGTGAACTGAGTAAATTGATGATCTAAAAAAAAAAAAATAAATAAATAAAAAATTAGAAATAAATAGCTTACCTTTATTTTTGATGATAAAAAATAATAAGAAACTTAAATCCGAAACAAAAAATAAATAATTTAATAATGGATTTACTCTCCATTTTAATGAAAATTTTAATCTGGTATTGGTGAAGAGTTAAATATCTCCTGGGCATAGTGCTCTTTGCACTGGATCAACATTCGATAATTTCTATCCGATCGCACTAACAAAAATTCCCATCGCCAGATTAAATAATAAGTGACAAGTCAACTTCCTAACTAAATATATATTGAATATTGTATTAAAATTTGATGAGGAAGAAAGAAGGTAGATTGTTTGCAGCAATGAAAAGAACCTTTGGATGTCAAAGCTGAAAGAGGTAGTTAGAGACAAAATTTATTTATCCATCATCACTCACTCGGCTGTGTGTAATTAAGTGGTCATCATAAGATTTTTTAATGATCCATAACAATGCATATAATTACACTCCGCCAATAAGAGACTGATGATAGAAAGAAATTTTGTTCGAACCCTTTCTTTTCGGCTCATTTCATTACTGCAATCTGCATTGTATCTTCTTTAAATTCATTTAATTTAATTTACATCTTCGTATTTATTTGATTATGGCCAATTAGCATAGTCAGGATTTTGATTGGGGAGTTTTTTTTTAAATATTTGGAATTTATTTTTCTGTTTATTGATTGAAATTCAAATTTTATTTTATTCAAATTTTCCGATTTTGTTTTCATATGGCTTTTTTTTTTTTTTTTTTTTTTGAAAATTTTCTTTAGGGAGACCTGAACCTCTCCCTGAATAGCTGAGACCAATCTTATCGGTTTCATAGTTCCAAGACACTCAGGCTGACTGAGGACCTTCAAAATATTCATAAAGCTTTTTTATTTTGCAAAAATAGTAAAGTACTGCTTATAATTAATATTATTATTAAACAATTGCAAACAAAAATATACTTGATTGGACAATTGAAAAAAAAAAAAACGGTTCTCCATTTTAAAATTCATTTCCAAAATAAATAAATAAATTTTATGGTAATAGCCATGCCAGCTGATATTAAACAAGCAAAAAAATATTCTATCATAAAGGCTTTCTGGTGATTCCCTTTCATAGTGTTTTCGCGCCCACATAATCAAATTCAAATGCATTTCATAGTCGACAATAAGAATATTTCAGATAAAATTTTATATCAAAAAAATAAAATAATATGAAAATTAAATTTTTTTTCATTTACTCAGTTCAATTTTTCTATACAATTTGTCTAGCACCATTAAAGGAAGGCATGCCCTAATCTCTTAAAACGTTGGCTAAATAAATAAACAAAAGAGAATTAGCTACATTTTTTTTCTTTTTGATATGAACGATCATTCCCTAACAATATTTTTATAACGTCAATGTTTTTTCTTTTTTTTTTTCGTTTTTCTTAACATCGTCATTTCAACATTTCTAATTTATGAATTCCAACAAAAACAAAAAACCTATATGCTATGTATAGAGATATATGTATGATTTATTTTTCCGCGGGATTGTGCAGCTAACTATCATCTCTAAAATATCTACAAATATCTCTCTAAAGAGTAAGAAAAAAAGGTTTAAAAAAAACTATATATATATTTTTGTTTTAATATATTGAATCGTCTATTGCCCAAAAAATTATCAAAATATATGAAAATAAAAACTACAATATTAGTAAAAGTTAAATTGTATTGAGTTTGTTCTTATTTACTAAAAAAATGATCCGTCTTTAAAAAATCGGTTGCGTTCTGATTTTTTTTTTTAGGTAAAAACATGATCACATTAAGTTGATATATCGTCGTTGATAAAAATAATGACGTCCTATGGTGATTGTAGGGGTTTCCATAGCTTCGGACCCAGTTGTGGGAATATGGGCGGGGAGAAGATGACCATCAAAGGTGCAGGTCCTAAGAAGACCTTGGCCTCAACAGGTCTTCCCAAGACCTCGACCTCAGCGACACTCCCAAAGTCCCCGACATCAATAGGTCTTGCAAAAAAGTCCTCGATCCCAGTCAAGCCCAAAAAAGAAGATAAAAAATATATAGCCCAGGTGGAAGAGTCTATGGTCAAACAAGTCCAGGAGCTTTGGGATTTGGTCAGACTTCGGTTGGATGTTGATGATCTCACCCAAGTGAATGACGATTCAATTAACGTGCATGAGCTGCTCTTGAAACTCAAACAGATCAAGGAAAAATCAAAAAAGGATCCGTTAACACCTATTCGGGTGAAGGAATTGCGTCACATGGTCGCTATGCTTCGGGAGAAGATCAAAAAAAAGGAAGAGAAACTAAAGGAAAAAAAGACGAGAAATGCTAGGGTGAAAGAACAACAGAAAGTACAGCCTCCAGTCAAAAAGACTGAAGAGAAGTTGAGAGTGTCGCTAAGAGAACTCCTCGCCGCAAAGAAACCCACAACGAAACTCTTCTCCGAAACCAAAATACTTCCCAATGCACAAAAAAAGAATATACCCAAACCACAAAGAGTGCCCCCAAAGAAACATGAAACGCCAAATGAGGATTTTGAGCATCTCATCGGTGTGCAGTTTTACAACCCAAAAAAAATCCTAATGAAATCAGGAAGCAAGAATAAATCCAGATCCGGAACCATGAAAACCACCAATTTTATAAAAAAATAATGTAAAACCAGTAATTAAATAAATACGCCATTAAA
Source organism: Anisolabis maritima (assembly GCA_010014785.2). Classification (NCBI taxonomy): domain Eukaryota; kingdom Metazoa; phylum Arthropoda; class Insecta; order Dermaptera; family Anisolabididae; genus Anisolabis; species Anisolabis maritima. The sequence goes on from JAAAKE020113428.1 coordinate 10,709, forward strand.
TTTATCAATGAAAATAGATATAGATATTATTTCGGAAATTATTAGATGCTCCCCCCTTTAAATGAACTTTTCCTTTTAATTCAAAAAGAGCAGACATTCAAATATTTCCTGGTCTTGTCCTCCCTTTCAGTCCGCCATGCTAACTGGTTGGAAATCTTATTGCGCGTGCGCATCATTCGAATCCGAATCGGTGAGCATACGCAAGATGATTCCAAATCGTTTGCATACCAATAGGAAAGGACCTTTAATCTAAATTTATATATTTATACAAATTCTTTGCCTAATTCTTTTATAAATAAAACAATAAACAAAAAACAAAAATTAAAAAAAAAGAGAGATGGGGTTGCTTGATTGATTGGTTCGCCTTGCGTTGATTTATTTTTGTGCTATGAGTATATATATATATATAGGTATGTGTTGGTGTGTGTGTGTGTTGTTTATGTGAATGTTTTTGTGGGCTGACGTCTTTTTTTAATCAATTTCTTATTCTTCGCTGGTTTGTTGCTGGCTGCTGCTGTCCATCTTCTCGGACGTTTCGCCGCCGCTGACGCCTTCCTCAGTCATCACGGTCACCAATTCGCTCACCGCTTTGCCAAGGTCCCCTTTAAAAAAACACAATTTTTCCTTTTCTTATTTAAAATTAAATTAAAGATACAGTTTCCAAGATTTTTGTTTATTTAATCAATTCATGGATCCATTGCAGGTCTTGGGTTCAAGTCCTTGGAAGCGTGCATTTCAATAATTATTCACGCACAAAAATAATCAGATATATCAAAATATATAACGATTTAAAAATAAAGTCTTGAAGAATTATGTAAATATAAATATTCCATGGAAGTGAAAGGAGAATTGAGAGTTCACAACGAATGAGGTTCAAATCCAACTTTTGGCCAAAATTTTCCAATCAAATGAATAGTTCACAAGTAAAATATTAGAATTTATAAATGAATAAGTAATAATTTTCCAATCTTGAATGTGTGGCCAGTTTTTGTCTGAACTTTTTCATAATTTAATATTCAAGGCTGAGGAAGATTCCATGATACAATCTAAATATCATGAGTTGCCTTATTACTTTGAATAAAAAAAGACCAAATGAAAAATTAAAAATGGGAAAAATTTAGAGTCTGGTCAGGATTCAAAATTTTCCTGGCCCAGAGGTGAGAGAGTTCAGCATAATAAAATATTTTCCATTAGAAGAACCATGTTCATTCATAGTATAGAAAATTTTAACACACAAAAGAATCAGTATTCTAGAAATGACAAACAAAAATCAATAAGATATTTTCTGATTAAAAAAGAATATATATATATGCCAGAACATGCCCGGTATATTGTTCCTTTTTTAATTAGTTAAATCTAACCTCTCACTCAGAAATAAATGTCAAACTGCTCGCAGCCTATGATTGCAACGTCATCATGAGACGACACTCAATAGCCAATCAACAGCCTGCCATTGAAAACATTTTTGGATTATATTATTGTATATAGATATTTATCCATACATTTTATTTTATATTAAAATTTAAAAAAACTTAAAAGAAAAATGAAGACATGAATGATAGAAAGATTTACAAAATTCTCTTGCGCCTACATGCAATAGTACTAATATTTATATTAACAAAAAAAAAAAAAAAATATTAAAATACTCACTTAGATTCTTCCTTTGGAAGCGAAATTAAAAGAAAAGAAAATTAGTAAAAAAATTAAAAAAATAAGCATGATTTCTAATGAAAAGCTTAAATTTAAAACTAGGGAAAAATTTTCCTTTGATATAAAGATTAAATCCTAATTATAGATATAGTATATCGAAATAATAAAATAAAAATCCTTGCTTTCCGCCAGATTATTTCAATAATTTAATTTATGGGTTTTTTATTTAAAATTTCATTTTAATTTTGGAAGGGAATGAGATTAAATATTACCAAATTCAATTCAAATAATTCACTTGGCTCTTTTCTCGCAAAGGAACCCAAAGTAATCTTTCTAATATGAACTCAACTCCTGTCCCTTTGCCCAGGAATAAAGCTCTTGTTTCATGATTTAAGGGTCAATGGTTTGCTGCCCGGCCTTCCTGAGGAATAATATTATAATAATGGCTAGGCTACCAATTCATTTAAATAAATTTAGACGGAGTATAAATGACTCCAGTTGTCGAAAAGCCTTAGAAAAATAAAAACAAAACTCAAAAAATCTTTTATTTGAAGAAAATGTACACTTTCCTTAAAAAAAATGTAATTTCTTCTCGCAACCAGGAACTAACAGGAAGTTTAATGAATTATTTGCTACCTATTGTTTTAACGCGATTTTTAACGTAACTCTTTCTACATAGGAAGAAATAATTAGTAATTAATCAATGGGGTATATATCTTAATATTTGTTTTGGCTCCTTGAATGAATTAACTAATTAGCAATGTTTGATTGTTCGGTCGATAATAATCAATTAAAGTTATTGGTATTTTATTATTTAATATATAAAAGGTGAATAATTAAATTTCAAAATTCCCGGGAGGCCCATGAGTGAATGGGATGATCGTAGTCTTTAAGCATTAAAGCAAAAGCGTGCGCCCTAGAGCCTTTTGGTCAGAGAGCATGCATGATTAGCGGTGCGCACCTGCCATATGAAGCAAAGAGCCGACGTTGCCAGGCGCGGGTTGAGGCGTTGGTGTCGTCGATGATGCACTCACATGAGGAGGTGGTGGTGGTCGAGAATCTGCACGATCCAGGCTCCCCTTACCGCCTTCCGGCCAGCCACGTCCATCTGAGGGACCATAACCCGCAACCATCACCGCCTGCACCTGCATGCGCTCCCAAGCCTATTCTCCAGATTTGATACTCAGGGCCAGTCAGACAAGTTTTCTCACATTAATATTATTTATAATACAATCTCTTTAAGTCCCGCGGAAACTAATGAATCTGTCAAAATTTTTGACTAATAATAATAATAATAATAATAATAATAATAATTCATTACATTTCACAGTTATCTATGAAATAGCCTCTTGCATCTTTTACAAAAAAATAAGATTCTAATGAAAATAGAAATTTTAAGAGTTTTAAATAATCCTGAAAATATTTCCTTTCTGACCATAAACATTTAAAACTTTAAATTTAATTTTCATTGGATCTGATTATAGTTTTTGTAAAACCGAACCTGAATTACACACCCTCAAATCTCTTAAGGCCTCTTCAGAGCCCACGTCGTATATAGAAGCAAAGTCGTGTGAGGCACGAGATCTGAAAGGCCTCAATACTCAAAAGTATATAAAAAAAAAGACTTTTAATTAAAAATGTTCTAAAAAGAGAAGGATTAACTTATATCAAATTATACAAAGACGCTAAAAATGCTAGGCACGAGCCTGCAAGAACTCGGTAGGAGAAACTTTTTGCTGACATTGTTTTAGAATTGGGCTAAGAATCCGAGAATGCCTCAACATAAGTTTTTCTTCAGATTGTTTCTTTTTTGTTTATATATTTAATTTTTCTATTATAAAGTAAAAATAAGAATCTAACGCTTTAATTTTTTAATAAAATCCGCAAGAGAAAAATAATAGTTTGATATTTAATCATTATCGAATAATAAATTTAATAAGGTTTTTATTTTTCATTTCCTCTTTGGTCCATTTCACATGCCCAGAGTACGCCATTAATTAGGAAAAGAAAATGAAAGTCTATCGTCCAAAAACAATTTATAAAATCCAAAAAAAATTAATAAAATTATTTGTTGAATTTCAATCTATTGCAAATTTGAAATTTAAATGATTATTTAACGAGCATAAAAATAAAAATTCATTTGGTAGAATTAAAAATTTAAGTATGAAGAAAAAACTTAAGAATAATATTAAAAAATGATAATTATATTGAGATCTAACTAAACTATTATTAGTTTCATTCAAAAAAATTTAAACACAAAAATATGGTCTTCCCCGCTAGAGAAATCAATTTCGCTTCTTTCTATTGCATATAATTATTCAAATATTTTTTTCATTATTAAAATTATATATCATTACACCTGGCCCGGAATATTTAAAAAATGAAACCCAAATCGAAGTTTTAACTATACATATTTTTTAGCCTTTAAGCTGAGTGATTAAATAAATAATGTGTTTGAAACATGCTTAAATTCTACCTAATCTAGTAATTTATTTATTTACATGTATCGGGTGAATGAAAAGAACTTACTTGTAGATTCGTGGTAGTGTCCGTTCATTTTGGCTGGAGAGTCAGTGGCCAATTGCGAAGCGGTCACTGATCGTGTCTGTAGCGTCCCTGTTTTGCTCGGGGATCCCGCCCCAGGCTGAAACCAACAAAATTTAATAAATTTAAAGGGGTTTTTTCAAATATTTTTTTAATAAAGATTTCAAATAATTTGAATGAAAAAGTACCTCATCGAGGAGTTGCCGAAGACGTTGCAATTGCGCTTCAAGCTGTCGATTGTGATCCTCAAGAATCTGCATCCGTGCTTCGAGACGTCCCTTGTGTTGACGTAACAGTTTAGCCTCGGCTAACATATCGACATCACCCGGCCTAGAGCCTCCCAGTGAATGCAATCCGGTGGTCCCTGAAGAGAGCTGATGCTCTTCAGGCGTTGATCCTGGTGTCTGTGTTGCCCTTAGGCGTTCGTATTCCGCCTGCAGTGACGCATTCTCTTCCTCCAATTCGCTAAATTACACAAATAAAATAAATGAAATATAATAATTATAAATTTTTAATAAATAATTGGAAAAAAATATTTTAATTAAAAAAATTTTAAAATATTTTTCGGCATCTCAGACCATTTAGGCTTCGTCTTTATTTATTTAATTAATTAATTAATTGCTAGCCAATATAATTCAAATAAATTTTTGTCTATCTGGACAGGAAGCGAATCACTGGAATATTAAGTGAGACATCTACCTCTGTTCCAAGGTACAGGGCATTTATATATATATATATATATATATATAGTAAGTATGCAATCTATCTTTGACTAACTTCATTAGTCTAATGCCTGAAAAGAGAAACATCTCAATGTGATCAAAGTAAATATAAATAAAACCTTTTTATTTGGCTGCCTCTTTCTCATTCTTTCTAACTAATCAATTACAGCGACCATTTCTTCATTAATGAAAGATCTTTATTCAAAACTAGTCCAAGTGATTGTGATCATGAATCCAAATTTTTTTTTTTTAATTTATAAGTTTACCGGATCATAGCCTCAAGTTCTTCTCGTTGTTCCGCGTCAACGGCAGCCATTATCTGCACAGGACTTCTTGGTACAGCTGCAGCATCCGCTCCAGCGCCCCCATTCAATGACTGGCAATATTGAGCGATCAATTGATGTTCATCGTCCCTGCTGAGCAACAGCCCCCCAAAGACAATGATCGGTGAGAATTTCATAATCACATTATAAAAAAAAAAAATAAATTGGTGAGAGAAAGTCCCTTCGAAAATGATTTTCTAATAGGGAACACTACAATTATTGGGAATTGTTTGAAAACAATTTCTTTAAGGACTTTATTGTAAGTTAGGATAAGTTTGAAAAATAAAAGTTTTTATAAACTAAATATAATAATTATTAATTTTTAATAAATAATTGGAAAAAAATATTTTAATTAAAAAAAAAATTTTTAAATATTTTTCGGCATCTCAGACCATTTAGGCTTCGTCTTTATTTATTTAATTAATTAATTAATTGCTAGCCAATAT
>JAAAKE020113439.1:0-16392 GCA_010014785.2 Anisolabis maritima
GGTTTTTAAGCCTTTAATTTAAGGCTTTTCCCTCAAAAAAAAAAAAAAAAAAAAAAAAAAAGATAAGCAGAGACAGATGTTGATATCTTTAAATGGGGCGTTGAAAACATTTGTTGTATACTTCTGACCCCATCTATTTATTATTTTTTATTTTATATTAAAATTTCCTTTTTCCAATATTTTTTATATAAATCTCCTAAGGATATAATCCAACGGAAATCGTAGGTTCCACTTCTGCAAGATCCTTGATTTTTCTAATTATGAATTTAAGGAAAATAACTTCAAATATTTTTAAACAGTGCAAAAGTTTTTGCAAGTTGAAATTAAAATAATTATAATTTGAAGCCCCTGTTCCTTTGATCAGAGGTAAATCTATTGCTTTATGGTAAATATAAGGATCAGTGATTCGCTTCTCGTTCTGATCAATAAGATTTAATTAAATTAAGGGCTTCCAATTAATTTAAAGAAATGTGGCAGGGGTTATATAATTTCAACGGTATTCGTCCTAAATATACAAATAATACACAATGGCTATATGGTCTCCATTGCTGAAAGACAAAAATAAGCCCAAAGAAAGGCGAATTTTATCGATGTATAACTCTCGTTGGGTATTTGTATTTCTGATAGCATGAGAAATTATTAAGAGTATTACAAAAAGTATTGAGTTATCAATAGGAATACATTTTTTGAAGTTTCCTATGTCAAAAAATCATTTTCCAAAAATTCTCTCCCTGTGTATTTATTTATGTTAATAAAAAGAAGTAACAAAAAACAAAAAAAAACTTGAGTTTAAATTTATTAGATAAACAAAGTATTTTATTTAGAGAAGAGACAATATCAAAGTTTTGGAAATCCTATATTCCATTCTCTTTACTTTTAATAAACTATTTAGAATAGAACATAAAACAATTCAACCAAATGTAAAATAAATGGTCAACTTATTTGACATATTTTATATAAATCAAGGTAATTAAAACAACTGTTTATTTTTTGTCCTTGTTGAAAGTTGCATTAATGAAATCTATACGTCACAAATGACAAATTTTCCCTCTCACACTTCTTGGCAACGAACCTCAGTGACGACAAATTAATTTAAATTAATCGTATCAACTTTGATCATGCATTACCACTAAGTCTAAACTTTCCTCTATTTCTAACTTGTATAATAAATTTGCTAGGTAAAGGATAGACATCGTTTAAGAGCCGGAATTGTCGGCCACTATGCTAAAAAAAATGAACATATTTAAGCAAATTACATTATTTTGTTTTAATTGAAAGTAATTTATTCTCAAGTAAAACAAGGTAAGTTCGAAAAAAGTAAATATAAATATTCATACATCAAATGAAAGCATTAAATCAGAAAGGAGAAGAGTGAGAGTGAGAGAGTGTATGTTATGCAAATAAAGGAGATGAAACCAAATGAAGAAATATACAAATACATCTTTATTAACTATCAAGGGGGAATAATCCTAATAAATTGGAGATGTACTTACGTTTTTAAATAAATCAGTGGATTTTTTTTTATTTTCATATTTCAAAGGGTAGTATTGTATTAGAGTCGTAAAGCAATTTAGAGTTAAGTGTGTTTAAAATTGCATATATAATTAATATATTTTCAGCTAGGAACCCAGATATTATCATTATTATCTAAAACTATATATTGGTTGGTACTAAAATATGAATAATGCATCTCATCTCTGGGATAGTAACAAGGCTCTTGTTTTATTCAAAGTACGATATTTCGCTTGCTAAGCGGTAAAATATATTTAAAATAATTTTATCATTGGGTGCAAAAATTCGTTCATTTTTGCTTGCTGAAATGTAGGCGACACAAATTACCAACTCACTAATTAATTTTTAGATTAATTGGTCCAGAATTCCCCTTGAGCAGACGACTCTTGCTCAGTTGTTAATATTTTAACACTTTCGCTCCAGAGTAGCACTGGAGCAATTAATCTAAAAATCTATTAGTGTGTTCGTCATGTGAGTTGCCAAGATACCCCGATTTACACCAAATTCAGGTTGCTCCACTATTTTAATCAGTAAAGGATCCGTCGTCTGTTGTTCAAGAATAATTATCAATTTAAATCTTATTAACATTAGTAAAATATTTGATAAACATTTTTCAATTAGCTACTTTTTTCTTTAATCATTTAGTAGTTAATGCATAAACTAATGAATTTATGAATTAATTCCAAATCCCCTTGATATGGCATATTTTAACATTACATTACATCAGTGTTATGCAAACTAAAATATTTTATGAATACTGGTAATAATAACATCATTTACACACAATATTAATAAATATAGAGTATTTTCAACTCAGAGATTATGGCTTACTGCCATGAGAGAGAAATTTTATCTCAGAGTTGCAAAAAGGCCTTTCAAATAACAATATATTTATTTTATATTCATCTCTCCCAAAGGGAACGTATGGGTTGCCAAATTTCACGTTAGAGTTCTTACTAGTCCAATAATGTACGTATTAGGAATAAATATATAATAGATTTTATAAACTTTAACATCTATATATAAATAGAACTACTTGTGTAGGGGTTCGGAGAAAAAGAAAACCAGCCGCTTTTCTCAGGTCACTATACACCACTTTATTCAGCATTGCTATTAGCAAGTGCTATCGTTTTTATTGTGTAGATATACCTAACAAACGCAGGCCTACTAAAATTATCACATTGTGGCACTGAGGATGGCCGAAGTAATGCTGGCCGAAATATATATGAATAAAGTGGTGTATAGTGACCTAAGAAAAGCGGCTGGTTTTCTTTTTCTCTGAACCCCTACACAAATTGATTTGCTTAGCTATATTTCACTTATAAACATAAATCGAACTACTTAAGACAATATATAAGGATCCCGTAAGGAATCTAAATTTGAAAAAAAAAATAAACGACACAGGCCGGTTACTCTTTCTCTTAGGCTAAGACAACATTTGCGTTTTTGTATGCGCATTTCAAGACGATTTACGAATGGACTATGTATATATAAATTAGGCCGGCTGGAATTTATTGCGGCGCTGGTTATGGCTGACGCATTTCAATGTCAGATCGACCGGGTTCCATTTCTCTAGCGTTTTTTTCTCGCAACATGAGGCACATTGACTGGTCACTCGCGCTCCATAATTTCTCCTGAATCCTCTGTATTCTTGCCCCTTCTATTCTTGACTAATATAGAATTGATTAATGAATATGATAGAGGATGATAGAGGAAAAATAACCCACACTTCATAAAACGCAAAATTATATTAATTAATATAAAAAGTTCAATAACGATAGCTATTATCAATTTTGAGATATGAATTTTTTTAAATAATTTTTCCCTCTAAATGAAAGTCTATGAGAATTTTTGAAGTACTATCGTTTATTAAATTTTATTTTTTAAACGAAGGATTACGCCATTTTCTTTTTATAAAACTTTTTTTATTTTTTTGAAAATCTTCAAATATTTGTATTTCTTATTAAACCTACTTGAAGCTCGCAAACAGTTCAAAGAGATAATAAAAAAAGAAAACTATTGAGTTATCGAAATCTTTTTTTTTTCACTTTTGTGTAAAAATTGCCGCTTCGCCAGTCTCTTTTTTTATTTATCTGTTTCTCCGCTTCTCTTTGGTCCCCGGGGGATGAATTGTACAAAAAAGTGGGATGAGGGTATGGAAGAGAGGAGGCGATAGATATTTCCCCTTCTCCATTCTGGATTGATTGTGCAGGCACAATAAGAAAAGGCCAGATAATAAAATAAGACAAATACCTATATTTTCAATCATCCCTTTGTCCTGGCAATGGAGAACTATATATAGAGAACGTATATATTTATTAGCCCTGAGGGGTGCGTCAGAGTTCTTGAGAGTTCCTTTTGTTCGTCCGGAATAACAACCAACCTCTTGCCTAAGCCTTTCCCCAAAACGGCTCGAAAATTTTTCATGGTAAAGATTTTACCTAGCGGATCCTTTTTATTAAGAGGGCATTTTATCATTGATGCTCTGCTTTCTTTGGAGAATCAAAAAAAAGGCAACTTAAAAGATACGTATAAATCGAATTGCTTAAAAATGTTCTATTGAATCAAGGGTCACGGTAACGACGAGGGGATTAGGGTCAATATTATGAAGATAATCAAAAACTTTTTTCATTAATCTAGGAAGAGAACGGGACGAAATGGTTCAAGTTTAAATTGACCATTTTTTTCGAAAAAATTATCTTTACTTAAATGAATTATAAAATAATTAAAACACCAAGTAAATAAATGGGTATCTCGAAGATGGACATATACGTCAACTGAAATTAGTCAGGAAATCATCTCAATTTTTTAAATATGCCTCAATCATACCTAACGTTTAAAAAAAAGTCTATCTGAGAATCCACCTCTCCCCCCTAAATAAAAATGCTATTACGTTACTAGACTCGAAGAAGTTTAAATGCAATCCGAATTTTAATTTATTTTTATTAAATATTTTAATAAATCAACAAATTGAAAATTAATCACACATTAAATAAACATTACCAATGACAAATTTGTGCTTTTTATATGATCTTAATAAGAGCCTATTGCAATTTAATTAATTAATTTATAAAACTTTTTAGGTTTAATATCAAATAGGATTAGCTTTTCAAAATACCTAATTTCATAATGAACCATAATTTGATTGATAAAATAAATACTTAATCACTTAATATGATTTGCTTTTAATAAATCGCTTTATAATTTGATATGATACGTTAAAAATATAGTAATAGAATTAACTTAAAAGTTTTTTATAAACATAATGTGGGGTAAACTAAAGAAACGAAGAGTTTAATAAATAATAAAAAGCATTTTTTTTAGTTTGCCATATCATAGTAAGCAAAGATACCTAGAGATATCTAGAGATAAAAAAAAGATATAATTGTATTTGTAAATATTCTAAGATTCAAAACCTCATTTAAAAAAAAAAAAAAAAAAAAACGAAGAAAAAAAGAAAATTTTTTATTAAATTGAGCAAAATCTTATGAAATGAAGAAAATTTTCATTTTTCATTTGAATTGCACTTAATTTTCTTGCTTTGGTATAGCCATTATTTATGCTTGAGAGGTCTCTTTAGCCTGATGACATCCCAACTAGGTAGTATTAAATGATCATCTGTCCAACTTCGGCAATTGATATTATCCACAAATTTCGTTAAAGTTTGTTAATTTTCCCCCTGAGTCACCAATTTAACTCACTAAACACTTCGGCTCCCAACAATTAATTTTATCAATGTAAAATTTAAGCATTGAATTGATCCCCTTTTTAAATTTACCTACTAATTAATTTCTTTAACTAGATTAAAATATTTGGTGATTATTATATTATTTTATTTTTTATTTGTATTATAATCAAAGGTATGTGTACGTATATAAAGGAGAATTTATGGCATTGCCAAAGCGTTTGGCTTGAGCGCTTTTCCAGATGACGATCAATAAATTCAAACAATCTCAAAAATTCTGTTTAATATTCCTTTTTTAATGCATTTTCTGCTGTAATTCGGGATCAGGACACATTATTAAAAAAAATAGAAATGAGAATGGAAGCAAATAAACTCATTTTATTTATTACTAATATTTGTTTGCATTAAATTTTATACTTATCATATAGTTCTAATTTCAAGACTAAGTTCCAAAGAAAAAGATGCAGACAGAAAATAAATGTTAACTTATTTATTTATTATAATTTTTATAATACCATATCATCCCGAGATTTTTTTTAATATGGTTCAAAATTAAGCAATTTATCGATGAGTAAGTCATCCTAGTGGAATAAGCATTGAGTAAAATATCCCAAAATAATGCAATATCTATCCCCTGTGAGATAATTTCAAGATTATAAAAAATTCACGAACAAAGTCACTATTTTAAAGTCTTTGTCATAAGAAAAATGGATTAAAACAAGTCAATAATTTCAATTTTTGTAACTGCGAGGATATGGGCTGAGCTAACATTCATGAATAAAGAAGAATAAAAAAATATATCATTTTATTAACAATCCTCTAGTTAACGTATTTCGGTTCTAGGTTAGGACCATTTTCAGAGGTGTCAAAACGGCGGATGGAGAAATTATAAATACCCCGTTTTGACATTAAAAAAAAAATTCAGATGGTGTAAATATGTATTGAAAATCAGGAATAAAGATGAATGGAAGGGCGGAATGGGATTATGTCAAAACGGCGTATATAATTTCTCCATCCGCCGTTTCCCAGTTCTGAGAAGCTAGAGGAGTGATAATAAAAAGAAATTACACTGGCTGCTCCTTCCATTTTGTTCCTGATTTTCATTGCATAATTACACTATCTAAATTTTTTTTTATTTTTAACCATATTTCTCATAGCTAAAGGCTTCCTTTTTTTAGAGTGAGACTCTTCAAACACAATATTTTTTACAGTTTCCTTCTCCTCACTCTGAACTCAAAAATATTGGATTAATTTTCCAACTTCTATATTTTAAGAAATTTTAATTATATTATAACAAATAAAAATAAAGTATAAATATATAAATTATTAAAAGAAAATCAGAGCACTTTTAAGGATTTTAATAATCTTAAATCCTTTTTTTTTATAATGTAACAAAAGAACTTTTTCCTAAAATGTGGACATTTGTAACACTCTCCTGAGTGCTTTTATTGTATGTATTGTAGTCTCTCAAACAATCGCGATGACCTAATGCACCCTTTGATGAGAGAGAAGTCTTGCCTGAATCCTTTTCCGGTTCCGGGTTCGATTATTGTCAAGTCAACTACAATCATGAATTATCATTCGTCCGCAAGAAGAATGACTAAGGAAAATTCAAAGAGAGAAGTGGGAGATAAATTCAAAACATCTTTGTTTTTCAAGTAAATAAATACTCAGGGGATTTCGATATCTAGGGTGGGTTAAAAGATATAACGTCCCGAGATGAATGCTGATATTTTATTCATGTTGAACAATGCGAGTTCACGCGTAACAATGTTGTATATTCCCCCTTTTGGAATGCATAAACATCAATTGGGATAGAGAGGAAGACAGTCGCGAGATAAAATTAATATCCAAAAGGGCGGAGGTGAATTTGAGGCTCTAAAGACTCGAGGTTTTGATCTCTCATGGGGATAACGAGTTGCTCCAATTTACAAGGTTACTTGTTTGTTACCAAATTGAATCAATATAATTTTATTTAAGAAACAACTTTAGAGAGGGAGTGGAGTAGAAACAAAATAAAAAATCACTCTTGGGGTATGAAAAGACAAGTCATCACAGAGATCAGTGAACTTTGAATAAATGGTGATACCTACGAATAAATCGTATATTTCAAACATTAATAATTTTATTTTCAAAATTATAAAAAATATTAAAAAATTTATATTTAATTTTCAACCGCTAAAATTTCCGTTCTCCAATGAATGTCAATTTTTCAGAGGCCAAAATTAATCTATTATAAATAATAATTTAAAAATTTAATTTTTAACAGTTAAAATCACTGGATACCATGGATATAAATATGCCTGGATATTTAATTGTATGGTATATATATACATTGTTTAAAGACTAATATAGTCTATAGTAAATAATGGTCCAAAAATGTATTAAAAATATAGAAATACTTAAATGTGATAAAGAAAGCAATATTTCCTCTAGATTGGATATTAAGAGAAAAAGAATATGGCGAGCATCGAGTATCCGTGATAAATGAAGTGAAATCGTCCGAAGAGCGAGAAGAAAATATCCCAAACATCCAATGTTTATAGGAAAATATATATATTTGAGGCGGTGAAGAAGCACAAAGAGGGAGGTTTTTGTCGAGGTGAGGGTGGTAAATTGAAAATGTCCTGAAAAAAATCCGTGCTGTGCCAAAGAGGGCGTTCGCGATGAGGTCATTCATTACAAAACACCCTTTGGGATGCAGCCCTTTTTGGTAAACAGCCTCAGATAAACACACGCCCCAGGAAAAAAAAACATCCAGAAAAATGTTCAGTCATTGAATAGGGCGGTATGGAGGTGTAGAGATCAATAGCTAATCGAGAATATATTAATTTCAACAAAATTTTCGAACAAACCGCAAAAGGGGGATTCTTTTTTTCCTAATGGTCTGAACCATTTTAATTTCAATAATCAATAACTGTAATTTATTTTTAATTCCATTTGGAATATTCCATGGTTGCTTGATGGCTGGTATTATGCGATAACATACACTTCAAAACTCTATTCTCCATCCCGAAAAGTAACTTTTAAGAGGACTTAAATATTAGAAATGAATAAATAATAAATAAATAAATATATTCAATTAGCAATTTCTATTTATAAATCCATGTAGACTTTATCACTGATTATCTAATATCTATATTAAAAAGAGTTAAGGATTTAAGGTGACCGGAGAAAGCCAAGATGAACTTAAGCTCCAAAAAATGTTAGACAAAAGATGGCTATACACTCGTGGGAAAAATGGAATAGGCCGAGATGGTTGATCAAAAAAAGGTCGAACAAAAATTTGTTGTCTTCAAAAAAATAATCCCCAAAAAATGTCTTAGCTACACCCCTGAGTAGGAGAGATAGTTCATAATATAAATTTCCCTCTCGATTTATTTACCTAAGCGAATTTTTTACAAAATTAAAAATTTCGAAAAATGATTATTACATCTTTTTTATGTTGGTCAATAAAATAAGCTGAAAGTAAGTGATTTTAGATAATAATAGAAAAATAAATTTTGGATTACTCCATTAATTTAATATTTCGAGAATGTTTTCTTGGACTGATGTTGTAATGATTCGGTCCCTCTATGTTTCCCATGTACCTAAAGCAATCTCTTATTTAACCATATAATTAATCATTGAACTATAATTTAATTTAATAAGCCTTTATAATGAGAGACAATTTATTTATGATTAGTCTAATATATATAGACTACAAGAAAAAAATTAATTTAGAACAACTAAAAAAAAACAGATGATTACCAGTATGCCACTGTATCGATGAAAATAATTGGAATTTATATATATTATATAGGATTAAAGAGTAAATAAATTTGTTGGTGATCACTCACCATTTTAGAGTGGATATTTTTCTCATATGAATCGTCTATAAAGAATTTTTGAAACACCTGAAACGAAAAAAAAATATAATATTAATACACAAAGCCCTTAGACAGACAGGTCTCCTCGTTCTCCCCCGGACTCTTTCTTGTGACGTTATGTGAAAGTTGCTGTGACTGGCCCCATAGTAAATGATTTTAGGGAAAGGATAACTGTTGCCGCAAGAAACTATCGAAGAAGGTATGCTAAGAAAAAAATGGAAGGAAATTGAGAATCATTTGATTGTAGTTCGTACCAGGAAAGGATAGACCATAGAAACTTTCTCTTGACTTGAATAAAAACTTAATTACTCACTTGATATCATTTAAACGTTGAAGCAGTCTTCTGCTTCAGTTGTAATTTTAATTTTTTTAAATTGTCTAAGAACTTTCTGTATATATATATAATAAATAATTTTACATTAATTATTATATAATTAATCATTAATGTGTTCAAATTTGAAAAGACCATTACCATAGGTTACAAAAATGAATCAGTTTTGGCTTGCTGAAATGAGGCAACTAAATTGACCGACTCCCAAATTGATTTTTCCATTAATTGCACCAGAACTCTTCTACGGACCACGCACTAATAATTTATAGGGAGAATTAACAACAAATGCTCATGCTTGGTCTTCTCTGGAGGAGTTCTGGAGCAATTAATCGAAAAATCCATTAGTGAATTGGTTATGTGGGTTGCTAAGCAAAACCAACGAATAATAAATTTAGAATTAAAATAGGATATTTCATATCTAAAATTTTTCTTTAAGCCTCGCGTCCGGTCTACGCCTTTCCTTTTTATTAGACACTGGTAGCATTTATTAGTTTGAAAAAGATTTCTTTAGACTCAAGGGACCTCAACGCGTATTTCCGTTGAAATCTCGATAACGATTTTATTTGGGATCGCATTATTTTCCTATTATATTTTTACATATATAGGTAAGAGAAAGTAAAAATAAAAAGAAAACATTTTATTTTTGTGAAAATAAAAATTATTTTCACTTCTTTCTCTCTGCTTTCTTTTTTTTTTTTTTTTACAAAAAACTTTTTGTAAACATTTTCAGTAACCATAAATAAATTTCCAAATGTTTATGTTGCTCGTTGTATTTTAGCTATTCTTACACACATACACAGAGACTGTCAAGCTTGATTTGAAATTATTACAGGTGGTTCAAAAAAAGGGGATGCCTTGTTAAAAGCATCCTGAGACAGTATCCACGTGCCTAGGCTGCACCTGGACCACTTTAAAGTCCTTAAGGGCCACCACGTGTTCAGAGACCCTTAAGAGGAGGACTAAGGAGCCGCCTTGCCAAAACTTTTGCACTACCCCCACTCGGCTGCCTTTGCAACACAAGAAGCTCGTTAAGCCAAGACACCAAACCAACTCAATCCCTATCTTCTTCCTGTTCAAATGATTATATACGTACCCGAAGGGAGGAAGAGGTTTTTAATATTCCTTTGGATAACAAATTTGATCTATATGACTTGGGCTTATATTTTATTTGACAAAAAATGTGAATAATTTTATAAGTTTTTTCAAAATCAATAAAGTAATCTTATACCTTATTACCCTGATAAACATTTAGAGAAATTATAGTAAAAATATAAAAAATTATGTCATATCAAAAAAGTTATATATTTAAACACACTCTCTGAGACATATGAGGCCTCGAAACACAGACCATATTTATTTAAATTAATTGCTATTCAATATAATTTTATCGCTCAGGACTAGGAGTGAACCAATGTCCCCAAGATCAAGAGGCGGATAGGGGCCAACTGAATGTTAAGGAATTTTTAAAATCTTTTTATTAAAATTTATATAATAAAACTTAATTATATCATCATATGAAAAAAATAAATTTTGGAGTAAATATTAAATTAAAGTATTGGTTTTTTACTTTCCCTTAGTATAGGGAAAATATTGTAATCGTCGTATTTTGATTGTCCTTGACGTTTTAGAACTCCGAAAATAGCATTTTTCGAATTATATCTGTGTGTCTTTCTGGTGTATGTGCATTAACACATAACTCGAACGTGCTTTAATGTATAGAGCAAGCCAATCCCCATTTATTATTTAGATAGAAATTAGTCACTCGAAAGTACTAGTTTTTTTTTTTTTTTTTTTATTTTTTTGTTGTTTTTGTTATTTATATTCAGTATTATATTGTTATAAATTCTTCAGTCCTGCGATATTTTAGATTGAACAAGTTTCTTTCAAGATAATTAAAAGTAATGTTTTATTTTGTTTTTATATCAAACATATTGTTGAATTCGAATAAAAGATAGATTTAGATATTGAAAGGATCACTCAATATAAAGCAGATAATTTTTTGTTTGATATTGGTTGGTTTGTATAATCAGTGGCTTATTCAGGTTGAATGAGCCTACCACCCCTTTCACTTGCAGCTGCTCATCTAAATAAAAAAATTACAAACAAAAACCAAACAAATTCAAAATTTGTGGTTAATTGAGAAAGATGCATAGTTTACAAATTCAAACAACCATTTTTTTTATGTCTCTTCGGCATCTGAGGCCATTTAGACTCCGTCCTTATTTATTTAATTAATTGGTAGCCAAACAGCGATTTGAGATTTGCGTGTTGGATGTTTCCGAAAGCTTCAAATTTTTTTTTCTTGGGTTTAAAATAAAAATGTATTTTTAAATTATTTATTCCAAAAAAAAATAAAGTAAGAATCACGAGACGAAGTGTTAATTTGAAGTTCAAATCTGAAATATTAAAATATATTAAAAACGTTTAACGAATAAAGCTCTTGTTTATCGGATCTCAATTAATTTAAATAAATAAATATATTCTATTTATATTTATTATAATTATCTAAATGCCCTCAGATGAAAAAGGAAAAAGAAAAAGTGAAATAATAATGTCCAAATACAAAAATTGTTTTTATCTAATCGAAAAAAAAAATTTTTTTTATAATTTTTCTAGGACAGATTGATAGAATGCAATCTCTAAAACTGTTAATTCATGTTATAAATAATTTATGTAAAAATCTAGAAAAGACAGAATTGGTAAAATTATAAAACTTCTCTTATTATCGCAACGGTCACTAAAAAGATCGCATACATGAAAAAAGGTTGAGAAACATTGAAATATATATTATCATAAAAGTTTTAATAATACTTAAGTGAAATATGCTCAAGTTACTCACTCATATCTCTACTTTACATTTTATTGTTGAATATCTCATAAACGTGCAGAAAGACCTAAAAATATAATGAGCTAATTTGTTCCCTTTGATTAATAAAATAAACGAGACACATTTGTTATTTTTTAACGATTACCATTATCTGGTAATTGAAAAATCGAGTTTTATATTATTTAAACTAGGCTCGGATTAATTTTGAATTTATTTCCGGATTAATATTGCAATCCTATTAATTATATTATGTCACCACCCATTTATAATATTTAACCTGATAAAAGTGTAACCGTATAAAAGGGATATATTTTGTCAAACATGTAGTATTAGTTTTATTATTTAATTTTCCTATTTGAGGAGGTGATTTATTATTAAGATTACTTTAATATTCATTCCTCGAGATTTATATTTATGTTTTTATTAAATAACTATTTTATTTATATTCTTTAATGAATTGTTCAATAAATGTTTAACTTCATGTTAATGATTAAATCTAAATTCGATTATAAATTACACGTTTAAAATAAGACGATGTATTAAAAATGTGTATATCGAATTTAATTTATTCTAACTTAATAAAAAATTTTAAAAGGCTATATTATATTGATATAAATCATATATTGTAATTCATCAAGTTTTTTTTGTATAAAAAAATTTGGATCCGTCTAGTTTTGGCTGGTCAGCCTCTCCTCCTAAATCAACCAAGCATGCTTGCACATAATTTCTTAAATAATTAATGAGCATATTAGTTTAGTAGCCTACTCGAAGGAGTTAATTTAACCCAAGAAAAAATATACGATTAAAATTTGGTAAATTATTATTTTTCTGTAAGTGATAAAAGAGGTTGATGTTGTGTCAACTATCCGGATCAGAGGCGTAACAAAGACAATTTATATATTTTTTTCTTTTTAAATTTTGTCAACTTTATTAGAATAAATTTGCCAATGGCTTAGTCAAATAGGCCAATAAAATTTTCCAAATTGCAAGTTTTTAAATTATTGGACCTTTTTTTTTTTTTGGAAAAAATAGCCCTTATTTAGTCTGCTAGATTTCGAGTCAATCTCCCTTCTACCCTTTGGCTATGTTCATGATCCTGATATCCAATATTTTCGTTTTTTACGTTTTTTTATTTATTTATTTATTTATTTATTTCTCAGGAATTATTTTTTTAAATCATTATCATATCATATTCCATTGGTGTGAAACCTTTTTTAAATGAAAAGCCATTCATTTTCTGAAATAGTGGAAAGGCCTCACTGATTCCTCAAACTCACTACTTACAAAGTAAAACATACTAACTCACAATATTCTCAAAATAATATCTATCTATATTTTATATTAAAAAAAATATAATAAATCTTTCTTGAAATGAAAATTTCCAAATGTAAAATGTTAGTAAAAGCGAACAATTATTATATTTAATATAAAGGTAAAAAGGCCGCAGCTTCTCCACTTCTGAACTATTCAGTTAAATTATTTTTAGATTTATATTTCCGTTCACCAAATGTATTAGATACTTTTAAATATGATAATATATAAATTTAATAAATAAATGTCACCTAGAAATAGGAAAATCTTGATTGGATTATAAGAATTTATGCACCCTACTCTTCCTCCCTAATTTGCTACCCTTATTTAGAGAACAATTAGTGCCCTGTTTTGCGGCTGCTTTGAATTTGACTAATTGATGAATCTGCTTGCTATTCCATATATTTATTTATTAGATTCGGGCTATTAATGCTATTCGGAAATATTACTATTCTATATTAACCAGTTGCTTTCACTATTGCTTTCGTTGTCGCATATTAATCGCTTTTATCAAAATTTAAAATCATAAATAATCATTTATATCGAAAAATAACTTTTAATTTGATTCCATAATAAGTTTTTAAAAGTTTATTTTTTGTTGAAAGATTTATTGCAAAAATATATTACTCGTAAGCGAAAATTATTACTAGGGTTTTGTAAATATTTTTTTTTTTTTATTATTAAAAAAGAATGTAATAATATTTTAAGTTATTAAAAATGTTTTTTAATAATAAAAATAGAAAAAATTTTATATCTGAATTCAAAAATCTCTAATTGTTTTTTTATTAATATAGATTTATTAGTTAGATTTATTTATTTATAAACTCCTAACTTAATTCAGCAGAAAATTAAAATGATTGACGGTAAAAGCGTATATTGATGAAAAAAATCAATTTTATCACTATGATTATTACTCTTAAGTGTTTATGCCATGAAAACTGAATAAAAGGGTACCAATAATATACAGAAAAATTGGAAGTAATGACCATCAGTGGTCCCCAACAGTTGGCGACCGCTGCCCAGTGGTTCCAATCACCCGGTATAAATTATATTATGCATGCTAATTAGTTTCGTGGAGGGAAAAGCACTGTCACAACACCAAATAGTCAATAATTTCAATAGAAATATTTTTAAATTAAGAACATGGGAGGTGTACAATGTTAAAAATAAAATAAGCAATTATTATTATGTTTTGAATTTATATATTAAGCATAAATTTCACGTTTATTGTTTGGATTATAAATCTAGATACCTACATTTTATTATTTAAAATATTCTACATAAAATACCAACCCTGAAACAGGTTACGATTATCTTTAGGCACCTGTTAGAGTTGAATGAATTTACTATTATTTTCACCCACTTCCTAACATTTTAAAAGGAAAAAAAATGTGGATTAAGACTTATGAACAAGAATTTTTTACCATAGTTAATGGCCTCTAAAGATGCAACATTATTTTTTTATGATATACTATTATTTTACCATTTTGAAATTTGGTGTTTATTTTCTAAAGATTTGAAATTATATAAAGAAATTTTTTCAAAAAATGTAATAATTCGAATTCATAATTCAAGATCAAATTTTAGGGGGTAATGAATGACCTTGAACATATTTTATATCCAGGTGTTATCATCCGCTATATCCTTTCATTCAAGACCTATAAAATGAGCCATAAATCAGGTCTCTAGCTTTTATAGAAGCATAGATATCTAAATTATTTATATTTTCTTAATTTCTATTATGTTTTAGGGCATTTGGAACCACTGCGTACTCTTTAGATTTTTTTAAATAAGTAATAAATTATAATATTACAATATATTTATTGTATATTAAATATCACTTATTTCAAATACTAACAAAAATTCGTTTAGATATAAGAAATAATAAAATATATAAAAGAATATGGAAATGCTAGATATATAAAGTGCCTGTGGGTTGGAAGGAAAATCATCCACCCAACCGATCCACATCCCTTAAGAATGCTGTCAACAAGGAGGGCGGGATTCGATTCCCAGATCACACCTTTCTCATACCCAAGATCAAAATCCACACACACATATACAATCACATTCAGAATTCGTTCGTTCCTAGAACGTTTTTCTAAAATTGAAAAATGCAAAAATGATATAATATAGGAATATAAAAATTTTAATAAAAAAAATTTATGTTAATATACTGATATAAATAAAGCTGTACTTTTTTTATATAAATAATATTTTAATGAAGTTTAATAATGAGTTAAGTCTATACTAGAAATCAATAAAATATTTTAAATCTCGACTAAATTAAATAAATTCACCAATATAACCAACTGGCTATCAGTAAAAAATGTTTAAAACAATGCCGTAGCCAGGGGGGAGAAATTATCGTTTCAAAACCAAATCTTATAAAAAAAATTAATATTTAAATAAAAATATGAGAGGAAAATATATTTTATATTTTTTAGAATTTATTTTAGAGCTATAAATGATTTAATATTAAGTATATCCTTTTCAAATAGAAATTTTCTAGGAAAATTAAATTAGGAGAGATTAATAGGATGAAATAGACCGGATGCAAATAGATAAATTAATGCAGTAATATTTAATGATCTTTATAAGCCCCCCCGACCCTTCAAAAAAAAAAAAAAAAAAAAACTTGCTACGGACTTGGTAAATTCTATTCCCATAAATCGGATTTAATTAATTAAATTAATTTTTTTATAATATTGATAAAATAATTGATTAATACACATAAACGAAAAATCTCTAAAGATAAAAGCTAAATAAAATTGTGAACCGGCCCGACGCAAAAAATCTGATGTGATAGCGCATAACACAATTTTTATTACCTTAGTTAAGAGAAATTTGTGTGATG
>JAAAKE020113461.1:7101-17102 GCA_010014785.2 Anisolabis maritima
GTTTATGAGACGTGAGATATGCACGCTCTCTATGGAGCTGTGCTCTTCTATTAATTCCTCAAAAGGGCGCATCACCTCAGCCTCAGGGGATTTCTCTCTTTATTTTTAATATAACTCTCAGAACTAAAATAGATATATTTTTTTTTTTTATTAAAGTATTTTGAAGAAAATAACTTTTCGAAAGAATTTCCCCCACTAAAGCTTTTAATTTTAATTAATTCCAAAATAATTTACAGAAAAAACATCAGAAGCAATTTATAAGCAAGATTATGAGTTCAAATCTGAAAGCTGGTGAAAAAAAACGTTACGAAAAAATTATAAATGTTTGTTAATGGCACTCAGGCGGCAGCTTCTCTTCTTCTTCGTCTTTAAAACAAGTTTTTTTTTCTTTTGCTTTTTTTTTGGAGAATCATTTTTACATATAAAATGAAAAATTCAATATCATCTAGGAGAATCTTATATAACGAATAATAATTTGTGTATTTTTGCTTGCTTCGTCACGGACTTGGGCGTATTCATTGTGTGTGTTCTTTTTTTTTACATTTAAATGGAAATTAATTACAGAGTCGTATATTAGCCACAAATCGCCGGACGATCTTTAAATACGACTTGAGCTATTTAGACAGATGATAAGCCGAGTCCGTGATTGGCTCCTGTAATAAAAAGAGACAAATGCCCCAATTAAAAGTGCAGTGGGCCCTAATGGCCCGGGCCTCCTCCCCTCTAAATGCGGCCCGATCGCATCGAACTCCGGGGTGGCCTACGGCCCACCCCTTGCCACCTCATTTACTATTCGTTTACATTCGTATATAGATGATCGTTGTAGGAGAAAGGGAAGGGGGAGGACTATTTATATCCACTATAACTGGACAGTGGGCTTTGAGATTTTAAGATAATATTTTCTCTTTTGTATAAAATAAATAAACTTTTTCATCTGAAGACAAATGAGAACTCAAGTCGTCGAGAGCAAATCTCGGTAATATTTAATATTTTTAAGTATGAATGTGTCAGGCCCGTCTCTTTTCGCACCCCCTCCCCTCGCACACCTTGCAATTTTATCTAATCAGAATATTCACTTTTTTATTCTTAGATGGATTTTTTTGATTTGCATTATCAATTTGAGTTTCAATCAATTTTTTTTTCACCAATTGAATTCCGCTCAGGACTGTGACTTCCGTGACAGCCCAATTCAGAAGTCAATTCCAAATGGTTAGAAGAGTAATATTTCGGAACGAACTGTCAGAAGAAGATTCGAAGAAATCACCTCGAATTTTCCAGAAGGGAGATTCTGAATGGGGAAAATATTATCTTCACTGAGTCTAGATTTAATTTGAGAACTTCAGATGGTCAAGATCGTGTATGCACAAACCAAAGTATTCAAAACAATCCAAAAAATTTAAGTGGTCGAACTTTATTGCCAGTTCCTGTACTTTAAATACTTAGCATAGAATCGGAAAAGATCTTATTAAAAATAGTAAAAAAATCTTATATACTATAAATAAGATTCAAATAATTCTATTTTTAAATTGATTCAAATCGCACAGAAAGATGTCCGGAAATTCCTACGCCTATATTTATTTAAATTAATTATTCAAAACGGAAAGGGAACTTGTGTCCTTGGGATTGAGAAATCAGAGTCTTTTAAGAAAACTTGAGTATTGAATACATGGATGAGTGGATTGGGTGGCAAGGCTGACAGTCCGGCGACGAGAGTGCCCTGGGTTAAGCCCTTGCTATGATAACCAGCTTTTCAACGCTGTGAATAGAGTCCGTCATTGATGCACAACACTAGCCCCGCTGCCCCTCCGCTGAAAGGCCGAGTTGAACTAAATAGAGTATAACTTTATTTCAACGAAATTAGCGAGAACCTCCCCTTTTTCACACTGTGCAGGCTAAAGAAAATTTCAAACAAAAAATAAACGTTTACCTTAAAAATCGCGCGAATCAATTCATTAATTGTTTTTTCTTTTTTTAAAGAGACAAATTGAATGGAATATTCGATTTGAGAGCTCAGCTGCCCCGCCAATATAAATTTTAATAATATTATGTCTAATATAAAATAATATAGCCATCATTCTAAAATTTATTATTGACCGTGACATTTTTCAGAAATATTATCCATTAAATTATAGCCTATGTTATGGTTTGGGGATTCCAGAGGGCAAGAGCACATGATTAATGTTAAATAAATTCTACTCCCGTGCCCAAAACTTGCTCGATTGAATCTTTTATTTATTCTTTTTGGCAGCTCTACTCCTCCTTTATTTTTTTTTTTCATCAACAGAAAAGCATCATCGAGTGACAGCTAAACATAATCGAGCACGCTTTAATACGCAGATCAACCAAATTTTACATAAGTGCATTACAACAAAATAATAGAGCTCTTTCAACTTTTGGGCTATTTCCAGCTGCCGGAACTGCTATTTTACCTCAATACCCCTTTTATTATACAGTGATAACTCAAATAGGATATCACTGAGACCACATATAATTCTAATATTAATATATTTAGTAAAAAATGTTTAAATTGTAAACAATTTAAAAATCTAAGAATAAATTTTGTCTCGTTATCTATATACTTCGGTCAATTGGTTATGTGCTGCCCACATCAGATTTTATTTATCCCTAAAATTATTAAAAATGAGTTATTTGAGGGATTTTAAGCTAAGCCCCCTCCCCCACCGCTTCTTCCACTGCTAAATTAATCTAATTGTAATAATGTTTCTATATTTCTTCATATTATACTTCTCAATTATTAAAAATAAAAAAACAATTTATTTATTATTATTTATTACCGTAGGAGAAAGAATTGCAATGGAAGGCAAGATTTGACGCATGCGTAAGGGCTCTTTTCTAATCATTTTCACCATAATCTTATAATTTATTGATTCTCAGTTTATTTTTTTTTTTTTTTTATTTACAATGTCCCTCTCTTATAAAATTTTTTCTCAATTCCCAATTGCTTGGTCTGCCATATCACGACCTTCTGTTTGTCCGTCGTTGCGACAACCTCTCCTTCTCTCTCTTTCCCTCCCCCAGATTGCTATTTTATTTCCCTTTTTGTTTCCTTTCATTCCAGTTGTTTCCATCCACTATTTCTTTGTTTCAACTTAACTTTAGATCAATAATAAATAAATAGAGTGGGAAAAAAATCGTTAATAAATTATTTGACAACGAAATTAAAAAATTATCAAAGTAATTTTAACTAGAGACAAATAAAATAAAATTATTCCGCCCTTATTTGGAGAAGTTTTATTATTTATAGAACTAAGCATTTTTTTAAAGCTTTTTGGCGTCTGAGGCCATTTAGACTCCATCCTTTTTTTTTAACCAATTAATTGGTAGCCAATAAAATTTAAATAAATTTTTGTCACTCAGGACGGGAAGCGAACCACTCAGTTTGGATCAGGAAGCAGACCTCTACCTCTGAGCCTAGGGACAGGGCTGAGAATTAAGCCTAAACACGAAAAATTAATAATAAAAAAAATTAATTGGATAATTGAAAAGTTCGCGGCCTAGCATAGAGAGAGAGGCACTATTTGAAATATTAGTGGTGCATGAGAAAAATATCTAGCCTATCGACAACCTCAAAGAGTCAAAGTTCAAGGGGCCGAATTGAAAAATTCATTTAAAAACACAAGTTGCATTCTTTCATAGTTAGGCCCTAAACTTTTCAAATTGGCCCCCCCTTGATGCAGAGGTAGAGGTTGACAAAAATTTATATTATATTGGCTTAATATAAATAAAGACGGAGCCTAAATAGCCTCAGATGCCAAAAAAGACTTAAAAAATCAAATTTTTCAAATTGTTATTATATGGGACAAAATTAAATAGAACCACAAATTATTCTTTTTTTTTTTTTTTGCGATTACTTGAACCTTCGGTTGGTCGGATTATCTATCTTTATATGAAAAATGATGAAGTATTTGAGTCTCCTTGTAATTTTGTTGTTGAATGTTGAACAAGCAATTTTCCCCCAGGGGGGAGGGGGAGACGAGACCACTAGTGGGTGTGTGTCATTCTTTTTTCCCTCCCCCTCCCCATCTATAATTGGACATCGTTTTGGTCACGCATCTGGTCATCCTGGTCCATCATAATCAATTTTCAAGAACGGCTCAGGCCAGTCGGTACTTGTTTCACGGCGGGTCGCCCATCATTAATACTCATATATCAACGGCGCGTGCTCTCCACCCACGCACTCAAGGGCGAATACCGAAAATAGTCAAAAGTGTTTAGTTTCCAATTATTTAAGGAAAAAAAGAAAGCAAGACGGAAATATATAATTATTTTCTGATTTAAACACCGAAATTATCAAATTCTTTTTTTTAAAGGTATAATTAGGTTCTGATAAGTTGAGAAATCTGCTTCCGAAATTTTGGATATTTAATTGCAGTTTATAAACGACTTTTTTTTTGATGTTGTTGATAAGTTTAATCAACGCTAAAAAAATTTATCGATTCTTCTAATGGGAATAACTCGTAACATTTTTTAAGTCTTTTTCGGCATCTAAGACTCCGTCCTTATTTATTTATATTAACCGCTGAACTCATAACAATTAAAATTAATTATTTTTAAAATTTTCTTATTCTAGTAATAAGGGAGTGTCACATCTGCTGTGCACTTGGATGGCGACCACGAGTTACCCGAGCCATTTCTCTCTACTAGACTTTTCTTATGAATCGTCACTCTCTGTGACGTGACGCCGTTATCTTAGAGTAGATTCTTATTTTTATTTTGTCAAAAATTTTCATGTTTCCAAAATTACCTATTCCATATCATGGAACGCTCACCAACTGTAGAAAGCCACGCCGAAAAAGAGAGAGCACTCAAATGAAATTCTGTCTTTGTCTTACAGTACAACCATATCCAAAAGTTTTAAGAATCAGCTTACTGACATTTGTTGTTCTGCGCACGCGCATCGATTAAGATGTCATTTGAGTGCTGTCGGCAAGGCTACTTCTCTCATAGAGCGTTTCAGTTTACTTATAAAACAAAATTTTCTTATATAGGCAAGAGAAAGTAAAAAAAAAAAAAAAAACCGACCACGAATCACCATAAATAGGCTACACTGGCGCATATAAAATTTATTTTTGAGATATTTTGCAAA
This sequence comes from Anisolabis maritima, assembly GCA_010014785.2. Classification (NCBI taxonomy): domain Eukaryota; kingdom Metazoa; phylum Arthropoda; class Insecta; order Dermaptera; family Anisolabididae; genus Anisolabis; species Anisolabis maritima. The sequence continues at coordinate 12,209 of JAAAKE020113461.1, forward strand.
ATCTTATTTTTTCCTTCCTCGCGTCCTTGAGCAATACCGAAACATTTTTTTAAAATTAATAATAATATCCTTTCTCTGTTCATTTCACAATAAAAATTTTTCCTCTATTATTATTTAAAGATAAAAACATCGTTTTCCCTGCGGGATTCTACCTTAAAAAAATTTTATTCGATGCTTAACCGCTGCGAATTTACATTAAATTACTATATATTCGGTAATAATTTATACAAAGTGGTTGTTCTAATTTACGCCCTAATACAATTCAACACATTCAAATTTCTAATTAGATTCAATTACTTTAAGCCTTTTTTCTCTCTTTAATTCAACCCAAAGGCAGGTGCTAAACATTAAAAAAAAGACTATAAATTAAATGTCGGTGGTGGGTACTCATATCGAATATCCTCGGTGCAACAGGTGGAGTGGAGGCACGCGTGCCTCAAGGTACCCGGTACCTTGTTGCGTGGCTCACGCGTTTCCGGTTGGGGTTCGAACCCTCGTACTTTACTTTTCCTATTTAATCCAATCAGATACATTTTTTATTTTGTCCTTTTTTAATGGAATGCAAAATTGGATTACACAATTAATGACTATCTATGTACACAATCACGATAATTATTTAATGAATTACATACACACTGTATTGTTTAGATGAAAATTACGAGTGACGTTAAACATAAAAAATGTATATATATATTGAACGTTATATACAGGATGTTCCAAAACAGAAATTTTTTAAACTCGATAAATTCTAGAATACCTCACCAAAGACGCTTCTTTTTGTTCCGCTTTTGGACTAAAAATCTCTTGGGAAAAATATTTCATACTCCCTTCCCTGTTTTTATTTATAATGATATAATTGTCCATGGCGTTGCAAGATATTTGGGGGCCATTAGGCAAATTATATTTGGGGACCCCCAAAAAATAATAATAATAAAAAATAAAACAAGTTGACAAATGAAATTTTGTACTTTTGAATCTTTTCAACTTCAGAAATGTTCCGTCTATTTTTGGGCCAAACGATGATAAATAATAAAAAAATTCAAGCTTTTTCGGCATCTGAGGCCATTTAGACTCTTTACTTATTTATTTATATTAATTGTAATATAATTTGAATAAATTTTTGTCAGAACGGGATGCGAAACTCTGGCGTGGTAAGTGAAGCAAGACCTCTTCGCAAAGGAACAGGGCTGATTTTTAGTTTTATACAATGTTTCTCAACCTTTTTTCAATGTTGATATGATAACTAAAGCCATTCTGACTCCGTCCATATTTATTGGTAGCCTATAAAATTAATCGCTTTGGACTGGAAGCGAACCACTGAACTTTAGAACTTGAGGCAAGGCAAAGACAAAGGCGAAAAATGAAGAATTTTTATTTCATTTGACATACTATTATTATATTTTATATTTATATATAATCGACTGCTCACTTTCGGTCCGGATCATTCAATCATAATAAATAAATGATAAAATATTCAACATTTTATTTAAAGTTATTACAAAAATCTTTTATAAAGAGATGAAATTTAATTTCGCTGAATCAGGAATTGTAGCGAGCATTCAGTTGATTTTTGGCGCTAAAGTGTAAGGGGAGTATCTTTTTCTTGCTCTCCTAATTTTAGTCTCCTTTCATTTATGTGAGCATTTTTCATGAGTCTCCCCCGCTCAGACTGGAGTCTCGTTTTTCGAACTCTTGTTTATTTTGTCAATCAAATTCAATGCACTTTTTTGATGGAGAAATCCACCCTAATTTGAGAAACTCTAAACTAAAACAGATCATATTATTTCAAAAATTATTAATATTATTTAACGAAAAAATTAAGTATTTCATTTAAAACTTTGGTCCACTCTAAGTGAAAGCGCATAAAATATTATCAGAAGCAGCTCTCCAGCTTTTTGCAAATTCATTTTATTTTTTTTATAGCAAGTTGGATCTTTGGAGTTTTTCTCTCTTTTCTTATTTTGTTTTCAATAATTAGTATTTGCTTTTTTTCATGCCTTCTCACCCTCAGCGGGTTTAAAGAATAATTTTTTAAGACCACTCATATGCAAATTATATATATTATTTTATTCAACCACATCTTTCCTTTGATATAATGACGTTTTCTTCGGTATCTAAGGCCATTCTGACTCCATCCATATTTCTTGGTACCCTATAAAATTAATTACTTTGGACTGGAAGCGAACCACTGACCTTTAGAACTTGTAGATAGCAAGACTATCTCCACCTCTGCTCTAAGGGGCAATTTTATGATCATAAAATAAATTAACACACACACACACACACACACACACACACACACACACACATATATATATAAATATATACTATCCCCATAAAGATATTTGGACAAGGAAAAAAAAATTCCCACGCTTCAATCAATTTTGTTAAGTCATGGTAAAGGTATTTCAAAGAGTATCCAGCAAACTATGATTTGTCCCATTTGTGCTCAAACTTTTTAGATTGAACCCATCAGGTCAGAGAGGGGAAGTTTCGAGTTAAAACTTTTTCATTTTGGGGAATCTTGTTTTAAATAATATAGAATATACAAAGAAAGAAAACATTATTTATCTTGTTAATAAACATAGAATTAAAATTCTTAAAGAATCTAGCTCTTCATTTTTTTTTCTGAAATCGCTTCTATAAGCTCTCCGCATAGAAAACTCGTTTTAAAATTATACACTGATAAAATTATTTTTGAACATCCTATATATGTGGTTGGTATTATTATCTAACACTGATCTTCCTGATTATTATCATCTAAATAAAGTAAAAAGAAAAAAAGTGAGATAATTTTCAAGAATTTATTATTAATCATAAAAAAAAGTTTACGTCTAATTTATTCCAACTCTTATTAAGATTTATTCCGGCTGCTTTTCTTTAAATAATAAAAATTTATGCATATTTTACTTATTTGTGAAAAAAAAATTAAAAAAATTGCATTCTTAATTCTGGATAAAAAATGTAAATGCTTTAATATATATTCAGATATTATACATATTAATTTTTTTTCTAAGAAATATTCTCTATTTAGATTGTCTTTTATATGTATATAGAATTTAATTTAAAAAATTAAATCTTTTAATTTGAATAAATTTAAATTTACATAATTTTAATAAATTAATTTTATTAAAAAAAAAATTATATATGATTTAAGTCCATGTTATATGCATCGAACGGCTGAGTTCCCGCCAAAAAACCCCCAAAATAATGATAATGATATTACAATCTTAGATAATCCCGTGCGAAAAATTTTTTTATTTTGTAATAATTGTTAATGGAAGAAACAGGGTAACCCAAAAGTTGTATCATCTTAAAATTTTATGGATCATTTCCATACGATGTGTATTTAGACTGGATTGGATGACGCTAAGCCCATATGAGACGCCTATCCCATATAGGAAAATATAAAGCTGTGGGCATATATAATTTGGGACCAATACTGGTATTCAGCATTGGCCAGAGCTAATAGCCAAGACCCCTCCTATACAAAAATTCTGGGACACTCAGGTTCCAAAGCAATGGCCATCTCTCGGCTCCCGACGCTCCCAGATGAGTTATGACGCAAGGACCTTATAATTTTTTAATATAAGAACGACAACCATTTTATTATATCTATTCAGAAAGTGTAGCAGAGAGCCATCTAAAAGATGAAATAAATAAATAAATTGATATATGAATCGAGGTTTTGAGTAGCGATGACGAAGAGAGTGTCACGAAGTCAGGAGATATGATCAGCCACAATAATGCCTGCCTTAGAATAAAAAAAAAACCTTAATAATTAGAAATCTCTTCCTTGTCTTGACAGAGGATGTATTTTTTCTAACTAGAATAAATTATTTTTAAGCGCTAAACGTTAGGGCTCACTAAGAAATCGTTTCGAACCCTGGTGTATTAACGAGTGCAATTGTTTTGTTGTCTGTTTATGCAGCAGCAGCACGAGCGCTACGTGGGCCCCGCGTACGACCCCAGCCGTGACCTTTCGCCCAATTTGCCCGTTCACTCGTGCGACGTGTCATCGATGGGCGATCCGTCTGGGGTGACAACGGCCTCCGCGGATGCCTCGTCCCGAAGCAGTGGTCTCTCAAGTGGCGGGAGTAGCGGCTCGGCATGCTCAACTCCCGGACGTTCATCGGGGGTGGGCGGTACTGTTGTATCGGCGAGTTCTGCGCCGCCGCCCCCGGGGGCGGCCACCACCAAATTAGAACCGGTGGCGCCGCCCTTGAGTAGCGCCTCGCCGCCCATTTCTCCGACGCTTGGGGCCGCTAACCCCACCGGAAACCAACCATCCGATTCCGTTGATGTCGGCTTTGTTATATGTGCCGGGTGTGGGCATCGAATCTGTGACCGATACTACCTGCTAGCGGTCGATCAACGGTGGCATGCCTCCTGTCTTCAGTGCTGCCAGTGCCGACAAACCCTCGACTGCGAGGCCACTTGCTTCACCCGCGACGGCAACATCTACTGCAAGAAGGACTACTATCGGTGAGCCAACAACTACATTTCCTAAATAATAATACTCTCTAGTTACTAGCAAAATATATTTATTTTATTTTTAAGCTCACACTTTTTCAATGTGAAATACAACTTTATTAAAGATAGTCAATATTAATATATTTATTGGTCTATGAAATACTATTTAAACAAAGAAGTAATACGCACCTCCGCAAGCCGGTTTCTTCCCAATGTTCTCGGAGATGACATAGAGAGATATATATATATATAAAAAATTCAAATTCACTTGCCGCACATAAGGAATTAATGCGGCTCTGGGAAATCTTTATACAAACCTAAGTTTAATAATTATATTATCAAATTCTTCTATCTACAAAATATCTTTAATTTTTATATCTTTTTTTAAGCCCTTTTCGACATCTATTTAGATTCAGTCCCT
>JAAAKE020113461.1:17202-36494 GCA_010014785.2 Anisolabis maritima
TCTTCTATCTACAAAATATCTTTAATTTTTATATCTTTTTTTAAGCCCTTTTCGACATCTATTTAGATTCAGTCCCTATTTATTTAAATTAATTGGTAGATATTATTGCTTAAGGCAGGAAACGAACTACTGAACTTTAGAGTGTGACCTCTACAAGGGACAGGGGCGGCTTTTTATTTAATTTCGTTAGTGTTGTCCAAATCTAAGGCACTCATCTACTCTGATGCTTTCCTACTCCCACACGGTTTGCCAGATTGAAACGAAAGTTTACATGTCAACTTGTAATCAAGGACCAAAGGTAAACAAACAACTTTTGTTAATAATCAACTGAAGTGGTACTTTAAACCTTAAAAATGAAAATACCTCCTCAGTTATTAATTTTAGCGAAACAATACCCACACCTAAAATTGTTCATTTTTAATAACTTTAAATTTCATATTGCTAAACTCTTAAAGAAAGGCTATTTGGGCGGAGGAGAGGAACACTACCCCAATCCTAGTATAAACTAACCTATTTGCAGCTATGTTTCTATATTTCTTCATAATATACTTATTATTAAATATAAATAAAACACTATCAAATAAGAAGAAGGAATTGCAGTAGAGGGGAAGTGACACTTCCCCTCTGGGTGAGCATGCGCAACGGACGCTTTTTTCTAATAATTTCAATAGAACAATTTCGTTTTAAAATAGTAATTGGAGAGAGAAATCAATTGTATCTACAAAAAAAGATATTTTACAAAACAATATATACAAAACTAACAATTACTTAAAAAAACGTAATTTAATTCTTGAAGGAAAAAATCCCTAATAATAATCCCAGCTGCGATATCTTATCTTTTCGAACTAGATTCTAATTGAATTCCGAACCCTTCTTATACTATACTACAAGTGATTTGAGATTATATTTCATCCTTGGGCAAACTCTATATTTGCTTTCATGGTTCCACACCAATTACAGTGTTTAATTCGTATAATGATAGGTAATTTGGATCTCATTCTCCCCTCTCCTTTCTTCACATGGAAACCCCTGGGGCTTGCCTGTCTTCTACTAGGTCAATCCGAGGATTTTTTTTTCTCTCGTTTGTATTTTATGACCCAAAAGCTGTCTTAGAAGAAAAAACTCGCTCGGCTGCTGTGATGTCACTATAACCTAAATGTCCGAATGTTTAAGACTTGAAATGAGATGAAAAAAAAAGAGATGGAGATTGGAAATATCAAATTGAATTGGTGGGCTTTTTACCTTAGAGCGATGATGTCGTTTATGTTGCTGCAGCGGCTGTTTTGGCTGGTAGTAAAATCAGACCTCATCCCGGGCAAATTTATGTGCATGTCTTGTCAAGCCAGCACAGTAGTCAAACCCAATTAGAGGCTCTCTTGGGAATTTGGAAAGCGGGAAATTGCTTAGCAGTACACAGGGGCAGTCAAAGTTTTGAACATCTTAAGCCATTAGATACTTTAAATTTTAATGTAATTTAAAAGAAAATATTTAGTTTTTTTCTTTTTTTAAATTAATACCATTTTTTTGGATATAACAACTCATATTTATTATTATTCAATTAATTTGAATAATTTTTTATCCTTTCTTAGATATATTAATACCTGATAATTCGATGGACAAATATAAGCTGGATTCGTAGTTCATATTTTAATAAATAACTTTAATACGTAAAGCATGAAGTATGTCAAGGGAAACACTGGCGCCAGTAGAAAAAACTACAATAATCAAATTTCATAATTTTTTAACGATTATTTTTGGATTTTATATATCTCTCCTAATTATCCATTAAGATGAAACAAAGAGAGTACTTGTCTAGTAACGTTTGAGACGGCTAGTATACACAGTATTTTTTTGGCCTTTTAAGTTCTCATAACTGGAAAAGATGTTGACAACCCTTTTAAGAAATTAAAACTGAATATATATGGGAATGAAAATTCGAAGGAGCTACAATTAAAAAATAGTACGGTAGCATTAAACGGAAGCTTTATTCCCATCTCATTATCATGGTATATAATTATAATAAAGATTTTTTTTTACGTTATGTTCTTTAAAGAGAATGGATCGTTTGCCCCTCCTTTATAATGGAAAGTCTGATTGATGACTTTAAGGCATAAGCCGTTATGAAATGTAAGAAATAAATTTCATGCCTAAATATGAATATAAATATGCACAATTTAAATTATTCATGATCTACATCTTCTTTTTTGATGCTCTTTTATTAAAAACAAAAAATTACGTGACTTCACCAGATTTTTTGATTAAGTTCAAATAGTTTCTTGATTAAAAAGGAAGTGAAATAATTACTTAGATTTAGATTTCATAAGAGAATGATCAAAGAAGAGAAAAAAAAATTGAATTATACTTTTATGAAGGAGAGAAGCAAGTCGGTTATAAATGTAATATATATATTTCGCTAATTACTAGAAAAGGCTTATCTGATCATTAACATTTCTTTCCTGAAAGAATCCTTTCCTATTTAATAAATCTTCATTTTTTTTTTCTCTGAATATCTTCCGATCTTTTTTTTTAATACTTGGAGCACTGCAACATACTTACTTTCTAGCATATTCTAATTCTTTTCTTTTTTAATTGCTTGGCGAGCCCCTGCAGTTAGATAACTCTCAAAATTTACATAGGCCTATGCTAAATCATATTTAAATCAAATAGTTTAGAAGTCTATTACTTTGAATCACATATTAATATTCAATAGATTTTTTGCGAACAATACTTTTGTAGTTCTTAATCTTTTAAATTGTAGTTAGTTACTAGTAAGTATTTTTTACTGAAAACATATAATTGGGCAAATCTTAATACAAATTAAATACGAAAATATAAAATTTCTTGGGAATATTTCGGCAGTGTCCCAGGGCCATGATCAGCACAGACAAAAATACAAAAATTTTATTGTTATTTGTTTACTTTTGTAGAAATATTTGTATTCTTAGTCTGGGTTGATGATGGCTCTGGGACACAACCGAAATACTCATTTTGTTTTTGATTTGAAAAATTTTTTGGACCAATAATAAATTTTTTTATATTTTCATATTAAATTTTTATTTTTTTCTTTCTTTTACCTATATATCTCTTATAGGCCTATCCGGGGCACTCGGTGTGCCTGCTTTGCATCAGACCACCTACCACCACATACATCTCTTTAATAGTAGGCCTAAAATAAAATAAAAGTTTAAATATAAAGCAGTCCAGGGGTGTGTTCGGAATTTAATTTGTCTTCTTTTCTTGCCCAAAATGCCATTTTTTTAAACAATTTTTACAGATCTTTCCTTATATAAAATATTATGATCATGTATTTTAATGAATCAGATTAGATTTTCTTTTCCATTAAAGACATTTATAACACTTTTATCTTTTATGATAACAATGCAACGTTATTAATAGAATTTTAGGCTTGCGCAGTTGTCTATTTCCTCTTTCTCAGGCTAATTAGAAGAAATTAAACCGCCTTTTGTGCACTTGAATATGTAAAGCTATCCAACGACCCCCATGGACCCACTTTCAACGATTAGTCAATAATCATTTTAATAAGCCAATTTCAAAATTTTTTCAACAAGCTTGTTAAAATGCTAAGATCGCCTATCAATTAAATAAACACAACACAAACAATACAGCTTAAGTCATCGGACATAAACAAAACAATATGATTATTTAATAATAACATCTTAATTTAAAAAAAACGAACATTTGTAATCCGCCCGGGACTCGGCTAACCGTGACTTGGCCGATAACATTGAACCAACAGTGCCGTAATAATAGTGCATAAAAACAGATAGTGTGTGATTTCTCTATTAAGGGAACGAATTCGGCAGGCGCTGGTGGGTGCAGCAATCACACCGGGCCATCAGCACAGGCTATGTTTTATGTAAAATAAACAAAGATACCATCGAGCACCAGCACTCTATATATTGTGTTGCAATTAAATTGACCGCTTCGGGGAATTTGAATTTTGCCACCCAAAGTGTTAGAAGTTATGGGCGTTTACAAAACAGAACAAAAACAAATTCTTTATCTATTTATTATATTAATAATAATAAAATCACTCAACTATGACTATTCAATAATTTCATAATTAAACTTTCTTAATGAAAAATAAGTTGGTTTTCAAATGAGACTGTACCGACATTTTAAGATAGCAATTTTTTGAGTTTGATTGTGCAAAATTAGCGTTCTCTTTAGGGGGTGTGCTATTAAATCATATCTATAATTACATGCACACTTTTTAATTAGTTTAAATATATATTACCAAAAATCACAGTGAAATTACTAAGGGGAAGTGTAAATGGAAAAATGTGAGTAGTGGGAACTTTTTGAGAAACTTGAAAAAGTAAAAAATAATTTCCACTTATTAATATATTTAATGCTGAATATATATAATATATATTAGTAAATCTAATATAATATATATGGTATATATAAAAAAAAAGAAATTCTATGTATAAATCCTAAATCCATAAAAAGGGAAGAACGATTTTCAAAATAAATAAAATAAATAAATTTTCATTTCCATTTTAATAAATCTAGATTACTTCCCAAGTGCTCTTAATGCCATGTATCACAGACTAAAGTTTTTCATCAAAAAACAATCCCTTCATTTTTATTTAAATTACATAGAGAATATAATTTTATGTTTTTCTTGTATGTATTCAAATAAAGGAGTTCTCCTTTGATTTTGATTATCCAACCGATTATGTTTGAGTCGAACTCGCTATTAATTATTTAATAAACACAATAATTTTTTCTCTCAACTACTCCCCATATATATATATAGATATATATGTAATATATTATACATTGTGCACACGCAAAGCTACCTATCCCTTTGGTAATTTGTTATGTATAAACTATATAAATTTTTATAACCTTTACCACGGACCACAGTTTATTAATTATATTAATATCTTATAATTTTGGAAGATAAATTATTATTAATTAACGCCCCTTGGAGCCAGACCAAATCCTTTCTGGCATATTCCTTATAATTAAGCCTATACACTATACACACCTGCACTCGTCAGAAGGCGATGTTTCTGAAAACAGTTCCCATCTGGCTCGCTAGATGGCAGAGCAAAGATAAGAGACACCTTTAGGGAGTGAAATTTTTCATTCTCACTAATATAAAGTTTTTTTTTCCTGGCGGTTTTAGACTTCGTCCCTATTTATTTAAATCGTTGGTAACATATGTAAATTAAATACATTTTATCTCTTAAGTCAGGAAGCGAACCATTGATCTTTAGAATGTGAAGCGAAGTCTCTACCTTTGCTCCACGTGGCAGGAGCATCAATTTGTTTTTGGAGCACAAACCAATTCAATTACTGACTGTTAAGAAGTTGAAGTTGAACAAGATAAATAATATATGTAATATATTTAATTTTACTTTACAATTTATGAGATAAAAATTCGTCCTGACATAATAGGAATTGCTTTCCTTTTCTTTTCCGTTCCCAATCGCACTCGTTGGATCTTCGAACGAAGACCTGTGATTACCGAGAATAAATAAACAGTTATACTTGGCTGGATAATTTTAAAATGCAAGCAAAATCAACTCTCCCCACTTAAACAAAGTCCCGATGACAGCTCAGATTTGCAAAAGACGTAAACAAACAAGAAAACGGTGTATAGAGGAAAGAAACTCTATCACTCGAGTTGATCGAGCTTTTCAAACTAGTTCAGTGCAATCTCAAAGCTATCTCAATTGTGGGGTTTCTTAAAAAAAAAAAAAAAAAAAAAAAAAAAAAAAACAATGTAATTTGTAAATCCAAGTGAATTCAATAACGTATCATAAGATTAGCTAGAAAAAAGAATGTCGGAAGGAGAGAGAGAGAGACTAGTTCTAATAATAACGGCAATTTTCTGTAATTATATTCAATTTTTTTTTTTAAGATTACAACTTGGGATTTTAGAACGTGTAACATTTTTTTTTTTAAATTATTATATTAATATTTTTTTTTTTATTTTTAGACTATGCCCAATCTATTTTACGATATTAATTCCGTCAAAATTAAACTTAGAAATAAATCGTTAGCTATGTTTAAAAAAATAGAAGACTGATACCTCTTGGTAGAATTATTTTATCCCAGTTCAATCAAGTCCAACAATCTTTGTCACTGCATTGCGGATCCACCATTGGTTTTCAGAGAGATTTGTGAAGAAAGCCCTCTTGCCTAAGCTTTTGCTTAGTTGTATTTTTGCTGATACTTTTACTCTTCAATTAAGTTTTTTGAAGTTACTTTTTAGTTCTTCATATCATCATCTGAACTGAGCCGGAGTACAAAATTTCAGATCGGGCCTTAAAAATTAACTATAAAATTTTCCCCGACAGACAAAACAAGTTAAATAAAAGACCTGACACCACATTTATTCCTTCGCCTCCTTCATTCAATAAATGAGTTTAATAAAATATATAAGAAGAGTTTATTAAAATATTATCGGTTGTTAGTAATTCATTTTATTTTTTAAGATGTCCCTAACATTTTTTTAATCTTCATTCACTTTAAAGAATTCAAAACTCATGGTAAACCAACCCCCAAATCACATTAACTGCCATTTTTCATTCCATTTTATCTTCAAATTAAATTATATAACTAGGAAAGATTTAATCCCCTCCTCCCCCCCTCTATTAATAAGGACGGTATAAATAAATACTTAATATAAATTAAATTTCCTTCCCCTTAACTAGCCCCTTCCTATAATTGATATTTATAAGTACTTATTGTTTTTGACGAGAAATTTATTTTATTTATATAGGAACAAAAATAAAATAAATTTATGATATATAAATAATAATATGTAGAGATTAATTTCTAACTCCGCCATATATAAGCCACCATTTCTTGAACTCTCTTTTCCTCGTAACATTAAAGTTCTGCGAAATAAACACAATAATAATAACTTGTTTCTATCTTGTAGCTATTCAAACACAATCTTGGTATAAAGGAAATTAATTCTCAAAAGAAACCATATAAGTAGTGTAAAATATAAAGATTATTTTAATTATATTGAAATTAAAACCCATGAAAGAATTTTTTATTTTTATATCTTCAATAATAACAAGACTTTAGAAGAGATTAATAATAATAATTATTATTATTATATGCTCACATCTGCCGAGCACGTGAGCATGAGTTACCCGAAACAATGAGTAGGGGATTTGTAAATAAATTCTGACTTCGTCTTCTCCTCAAAAATTGAGAGCCCTGTGCAAACAAAAATTTACTAGGTTCTCTCTTCTCTCTTCAGTCATTTGAGTCAGGAACTGACGTTAGGGTTACTCTAAAGAGTAACTTTCTTGGAAATAATACTGGGGGAACTTCAACAGGAGGAAGCATCACTAATAGTTGAATCAATTTTTGCCATGAGGTGAGTTTGAACCTGAGCTGCCTTCAACTTAGGCTGCTTTATCTCCTCGGCTAATTGTCTTTCACTAGGTTACATGATTATAAATGTTTTACCAACCTTAAAATTCAAGGGTTCTAATCCCAGGCAGTTCGAGGCAAATTTATTTAAATTAATTGGATACCAAATGATATAAATAAATATGCCTGGATAATATTATAACATTGTATGAAATATGTCGTTTAAAAGCGTCTAAGAGTAAAAAAAAAATAAAATAAAACTTGTAGCTTGTATTTTACAAGAATAGTTTTTTAAGTCTTTCAGCATCTGAGGTCATTTAGACTCTCTCCTTATTTATTTACATTAAATGGTAGTCAATATAATATAAATAAATATTTTTCGCTCAGGACGAGAAGCGAAACACTCACTTTTGATACGTGGCGAGATTTTACCTCTGCGCTAAGGGTAGTTGTACAAACTCTTGTAAAAATTTGTTTATTTTTTGATGCTTACATTTGTATTTGATATACAAGCCTGTATACCTTTTATGAAAGCTAAAGGCAGGTCTTAAATTTAGGAGGGAAAGACCCCCCCGCCGCAAGACTGGCATTTATTCTATTACTTATGTGGTAGTCTTCCCTCCCTCGCTCTCCACTGACCATGCAGGAAGAAATATGCATTTGCAATGTATAAAAATAATACTACTTAAGTTTAAAAATGTATGCAAATTGTTTAGGAGCCATTAAAAACAAACACTAATTTGTTGATATTTTAAAAATAATTTATAGAAGGAAGTAGATTATTAATGAAGTGCAATTTTAATTTTTTTTTTTAAGAAGTCACCTTTAATTGTTAATGTGATGATATAAAAATCTTCCCTTTCGATCTTTAATAATATTCATTGCAAAACAAGAAAAAAATTGTTTTGCATATTCATATGCCTGTCTATCATTAGGGCCTGTTCTATAACATAGGTCACACATGAAATCGTTTAAGTAAAATTTCCGTTTAAATTTTTTTTATCATATCTACATATGTTAGTGAAATTTGATTTTCACCGGAAATGCACGTTTTGAGCTCCTCTTCTCTTTGATCAAAGATTATATTATGTATGTGTGAGTTTTTATGTGCATCGGCCTCTAATTGTAAAGTGTTTTTACACAACCACCCAAAATACAGTCATCTGTTTAAGTTTGTAAAAATCTGAAATATTTTCATGACAAATTTTTATAATTAAAAAAAAATTTGATTACAATTGAATTTTGCATTTGGGGAAGATGGTATTAAAAAATTTTCTGAAAATCCAACTAATGTTTCAGCTATTCATTAGTGACTCGCTAGTATTAGCTATATCCAAATTTTTTTTTAAACAGCAAATGAAAAGTTTTTTCCAATTAAATAGGAAATTAATTAGAGGCATTGACATGAAAACCTTAAAATAAATAAATATGTATCGTAAATAAATAAATACAAATATATTTAAAGTCTATCTAGCCTGGCAAAAAGACTAAAAAAAAGTGTTTACTAGAATTCAATTTTATTATTTTAGTAATATTTTTCCTTTATTTTCCTTTCTTATTTTTTTTTGAAGTTTTGTCTTGATCCTTGCAATTTTTTTTTGCTCTGCTGTGTCAATAACAAAGGATTTTAACAAGTGGCGGCCCGCTTTCAAACAAATATAAGGGGCTAGGGAAAAAGTATGGCCACGATAGACCTTATACAAAAATATGTATTACGCTTTCACAGTTATCATTTTTCATGTAAATGTTTTTTGTGTATTTATATTAAACACAAAGGTTTGGCCTCCCTCTTCTCTGGTCTTCTTCAGGTACAAAACACAAAGAGTCTTACAATATGCAGTGAAACAAAGAGGCAGCCATCCACGCTTCACTTGAGATTATTTATCTCTAGATATAAAATTTCTGCCCGGAAATTTCTCATAGCATCATATATTTTCGTAGAATGGAAACCCAAAATAACCAGATTCATTCATCAGATGGCCTATTTATTTTTGCCCGGGAAATATACCAAAAAGAAAGAAAAAGTTTATGGTCGTTTCTTTTTTTTTTTTTTAAGTCATCTATTAATTTAACTTATTTTATTTGTTCAAGAAGAAATTAAATAGGAAAGAATATGGGCGAGGTCAACTGGTCATCGTTTGTTATGCCTCGCTCGCGGAATAAATAAATAAACCACGATATATTCTAATATAAAGTTAGAAATATTATTATATGCATTCACTGAAATAGATTCGTTTCTTAATGATTTGATAAAAATAAGCATAATACAATGAATGCTTGGGATGTTGTTTTTTTTTTTTTGCTAAGAAATACTTTTTTTTAATCTTGCCGAATCCCGGACGTATATATCAACGCGCGATTAAAGTCATTTTTTTTTTGTCTTGATTTCTTCTCTATGGGGGATAAAATGTGAAAACATTACGTCAAAATATTTTATGGAAAAGTTATTCTGACATTAACAAGTACTACGTCCAATTTTTACACATGTTTTGATCAAATTTTATTGAGGTGATTTTAAATTTCTCAAAAGGTCGCTAACCCTATTTTCTTTTCCGCTTAGAATTTAGTATAATATTAAGTATCAGTTTAAAATTTTTGGATATTATTGTATAAGCTTTAAAAAAACTTTAGCCTGGACCTGCCGGGACTCGAACCTAACACCTTCGAATTACTGGCACCTAAATGGGTAGATTATCGGATCGGAAATTCGAAGGTCCTAGGTTCGTGTCTCGTTTTGCTTGGTTTCAGTCTATAATGGATATTGTTTTATATTTATCTGGTGGATTGCATTCATCAGCCATTTTTATTTTATAATAAGATTTATTTTGGGGAAATAAAATGTAAGAGCATTGTAACAGAAGTAGGGTCTTTTAAGGGAGTGTGTTAGGGTGCGAAGGTCTTTTTGGGGAGTGGGAGAAGAGATCCAGACGAATGCGAATATGGCACCGTCTCCATCATATTCAAGCCCTGCTTTGAAAGAGAGGGGCGGTTTGGGAAGAGCTCGTTGCCAAAGACCACAGCCATTTGCCAAGAGCAGGCTGGGGCCTACAAAATTTGCCCATATTTAATTTTGTAGTATATAGTATAACTATAGATAAAGCATAGCATAATAAGATGGCAAATTGGACTTCTTGGAGTCCAAGAAGAAGGGAGAATGGGCGTGGAGATCTTCTCCTCTCTGGTGGCAACAACAACGAAATACAATAATATGTAATAATAATAATAATAATAATAATAATAATATTTAGATTAATTCTTGACAGTTGCAGTGTGAACTTTGGCACCCTTTCAGTCGCCAAATCTTATGTATGTTTCTTATCCAAAAATTGCATGATGAAATGCCACCCGAGATTTTTTTGTAGACAATATGGACGAGGATGTCGAGTTGAATTTCGCTCGCTAATATTTCACATCAAACGTCTTGCGGAGGATTCCCCAAATGCAAAGAAGCGAGAAAAGTTTTATAGGACACTTGTTAAAAGGAAAATAACAATTTCTGCTGTTGTATTATTCATATTTAATTACAAGTAAATTTATCTTTATTTAATCTCCCTTTGAAGAAATAAAAACAACTTCATATTCCCCTTTAACAAACATTTAAATTTAATTCATTTGCGATTGAGGGACTTTGATAAATACAATTATTTCAGAAGAAAACAAATATATATTATAGCTACTACGACAATCAAAAATTATATTAAATTTATTAAAATAAAATTTTACTTTATTGTCATGAGAAGAGAAAATGAAAACGGTTATCAGCAACATAAATCTCTCTATGTTATTGTGATAAAAGATAACTTCTTGTGTGTGTGTGTGTGTGTGTGAGCTAAACAATCTGCAATCTGTATAACCACGTTGTATATCCATTAAGTGAGCCATTATTATTTAAATTAAGCTCTCAATTAGTTAATGTCTTCAGGAGGTGCAATTAACATATGAACCTAATTTATTAATAATAAGATGTTCAAAAAAAGAGTAAAAACTGCCCATGTCGCTAAGAGCTCTTCATGATCTAAGGGTTAATGGTTCGCTTCCCGCTCTGAGTGATAAAATTATATTGTTACTAATTAATGCTCGGAGTCTAAATGCCGTTAGAGTGAAGTCATACTATCCTCGGTATAGTTAAGGCCTCAGTCACACTCAACGATTAATAAAATATATAAAGCCATGGAAAAATAGAACCAAATGATTTCTGTTGCATTCCTTTCAATTCAAGTTTAGGTAAATATAAAGCAAATTATGCACATGTTCCAGTTCAAAAGTGCGGGGCCAATAAAATATTAGCTTAATACTTGAAGTACAATCGGAGCCAAAATGTTGTTTAATATAAATAAAAAGGATTTCATTCCGGACGCCAAAAATAAGAGAATCTGAATAACATGTGTGAGATCCATTTAAAAGCAAAATTCGAAGCTAAAAAAAGTGTTAAATATTTTTACTTTGGTTATTAAAAAAAAATATTTAAATTAGAAATTGCAATAAAATCAAATAATTAAAAAGAATATAATAATTAAAATGATATAGGATGTTCTACAAAATGTTATTTTTGTAAATTTAATTAAAACACAGGTGGAGTCCATAAAAATGAAAATAATATATATAATATATATATATATAAAAATCACTCAAGCTAAAACCATTATCTCAATTTATAATATATATATACAAACTTCATCGAATTTAAATAATTTTCTTATAAAAATTATCTCTGGGAATCGAGTTAAAGTTTAATCTAAATAAAATTTTTTATTGAAAAATTCAATTTGGAGATAGATAAATACCAATAAAAACGTAAGAATCAAAGCAAGCACTTTTTAGAAAAAAGAAAATAAAAATTATTTTCACTGCGCCTTTGATTATAGTAATTTGATCTTGCTTTGTGGTGACTAGCCTAAGGTATTGTCTTATTTTAATTTATACATTTTGTGTTTTTACAATACATTTTTAGCAAAAAAAAAATAACTTGAAGAAGTTACAAATTTTGTAATGGAACGTTGCCTATAATTAATTAATAGAAAGGGTTGCTTCGGTTGTATATATAAAAAATTTTATTGCAAGAATCAAGAGTATATAGGCATATAAAACAAGATCAAATTAGCCGGCCTGGCCGGAGAGAAGAACAACCACCAAGATAAGCAAGGCCAAGCAGCGCTGAAACTCGGATGGGTGACCCGAACGTGCTGAGACTGAATTGTCTCCAAATATTTAATAAATTATTGGGTCATGAAGCCCTCAGCAGCTGAAAAATGACAAAAAAAAAGTCAAATTAAAATCTAATTGTTTGTCTTTTGAAATGAATTTTATCGCTCAGTACGGGAAGTGAACCACTGACACCTGAACTTCGATCCAGTCCTCAACCTGCTTAGTTCTAATCCTGTCTAATTTTGTTTTTATAAAGCAAATTGACTCTTAAAATAAATAAATAAACAAAATAAAGTTATATAAATAAATAAATAAATAAAAAAAAAATGACTTTTGTTAAAATAACTCTATATTAATACACAATATTATTCATTAAATTATTGTATATATATAAATTTACTGAATGACCTGAGGAGGCTAAATATGAGCCGAAGCAGACCGTAAAAATTTTTTTAAAAATATTATTCATTATTTAGGTGATTACAAAAAAGCAAATTAGAATTTATTCTTTGCAAGCTATTAAAATAAAATTATATAATTATTTTTAAAAACTAAGATCGAACTTGGGGAGAAGGGCTTGAACCCCTGAGCCCACGCCAGTGAATAATAATAATTGATTAAGAAAAAGACAAATGAAATTGAACCTCAATAAATTACTCAAGAGGGCATCAAAAAAAAAATTTTTTTTTTAGGAAATAGTTTCCACAAAATTTTTTTTATACTGCGCCGTATGTTTCGAATAAAAGAATAATAAATCTTTCTCAATTTATCGATATATTTCATTTGAAATAAGAAATGATAACTTTAAAGTGTAAAGATATAAATAAGTATGGTTTTCCGGTTGGCCTTTGGGATCGTTATCCATTCATTCATTGTATGTATAAGAAAGGAGCCAAGTTTTATAGTTTGTTTTAAATTTTCATGAACCTTGTAATTATTCTCTATGTAATAAGTGTTTACAGCCAAGTAGAATGACACAAAAATCCGAAAAAAAAATTTGAATCAATATCTTAAACAACAATCAACATCCTGAGGGGGAGTTTAAGAGTAGTTGGCATTAAAATATATTTATAGCAGTTAGATGGGAGAGATACCAAACTATGGTTGTGATTAAATAGGAAAAAATTTAAAACACGCTGGTTGTCCGGAACTTCTCTTATTAAGGTGTGTGGGAGGGGAGGGGCGGGAGGGGGTGAGAGATATGAATAAACAGGTGGTCCATCAACCAGTGCGCATATTTCCATTACTTTAAAAGGCAAATTGGACTTTCTAAGTGTTTACTTACTATGAACAGTTTACTGTTTCTTTGTTTATAGGGACTCATTAAAAATATATAGATATATATATAGCAACAACGTTAAATGAAAAATTTTGCAATCCAAACCTCTCGATTGATCACACATAGTCTCTTTTTTTGGACAGGGATCATCGGAGAGATGAACACTTCTTCCATTTGACTGAGTCCTGAGGAAGGACGTGAGACACGACTGAAACGCCGACACCGAGTCAATAAAGACTAGATAGAACAACTGAGTTTTCCTTTTTCCTTGTTTTCATCTGAACTGGCTGCTACCATCCAAAGCAATCATCTAAATCAGGGATTCCCAACCTTTTTTCTACTTTGACCTCTACATTTTTTCTTTTAAGCTTTTTTCGGCATCTCAGGCCATCTAGATTATTTATTGGAAACCAATATAATATAATAAATATTTATTTATCACTCAGGACGGGAAGCGAACCACTGACCTTTGATACGTGAGGCGAGACCTCTTCCTCCGCATAACCTCTAAATTTTTTATATTTTAATGTTATGCTATGTGAGTATGCAGAAACAGAAACGAGATCACATTCGGCTACAAAAGGATATCCATATCTATATTTTATTTAGACATTTTAAAACTATTATTATCAAATAATCAAATATATACATATGTATTATTAAAAATTAAATAACATTTAAAACGAAAACCTTTCATCGAGGGTCCACATGAACCTTGTTGGGAATCCCTGCTCTGATCATACAGCCGGTCATCTCCTTTTTCACTAATAACTAGAAATTGGTTGGTGACATTTTTAGACACATGATCTGAGAGACTGACTCGATTCAAAGTTACTTTTAGCGAAAATGCTCTCTATTTCAAAAAGGCTTGTTTTTCGAAAAAATATATATAACAAAAGTTACTTAAAATTTAGAATAGAATAACTTATCTATTGATAATTTTTCTAAAATATAAATAACGAAAACAGAGACAAAAAACTTAAAAACTGAAAGAGAAAAAAAAACCTCCCCGGGCTTTACTTCCTAAAACCAAAATATATATTTTATATGTCTTTAATTAATAAATTTTTATATGAAATTTAAATAAAACTTGAGTGGTATTCCGAAGAAATGAAAAATAATTCAGTAAAGTGCAATTACCAGTTGGCGGATTCGGGAAAAACCTTACTGTCCCATTCTCTTGTTAGTCTAAGTTTGTGTTTAAAATTTCATAGTTCTGCATTTATTTTGGATGCACACACACCATTTCCTGAAAATGGAATTTTTGTATTCAGGCAACATCAAAACGTTGAAATCTCGTTGAAATTTTTTTTAACAAATTTTAGACTGCAATTTAACAATTAAAAAAATTTTAGCAATGAATTATCCTTTCGAAAAATTTTTTAACACGATAACATAGACATGTAAGTAAGTAGCTAATTCACTTATGATAATTGGCAAAATTATATTCTAATAAACTTAATATAGTCTTATTATATATATTTTATATGATAATAATTGTATAATTAGATAATTGTTTTCTGGTGGTTTGGTTGAACAAGCCTAGAGTAAATTATAAGCATGAGTTTCTTGAAAAAGAGGAAGGACGGAAAGAATGGAATTCTTCAGCTGGGAAGTTTCAATGCATTCAATCAAATTTTAGGTGTTGCACTTTTCTAACTTTTAAACTTATTCGACCGTCATTTTTTTTTCGAAAATACCTTACTCTAAGATCTTATAATTAAAATCCACTTGTTTAGATTTGATGAAGGACTTCATTTGACGTCTCGATTCTTAAAAGGCGAAGGACGTCAAAAAAAAAAACATCCTAACGATTAAAATGAATTTATTCTAAGATATTTAACACCATCGAAAAGTCTGATGTTAAATTAAATAACGAAATCAATCATCTAGAAATTTGCAAATTTTTTATCCTGATGCCACATAAATTCCTTCGCTTTCTCCACTTATTTAATCTTCAAGAGGAAGAATGGTGGAAGCTTTAAGTGAAGTAAATTTAGCTTAATTCTCTCATATTTTTATTCCTTAATAGAGGAAATAATAAATTCGGATAATTTTTCAGAAAACCATTTCATATTTTCCTCCAGGAAATAGATCTAGACAATTAATATCTTAGAAATAAATGCAAATTAGACAAGATTTTAAATTTCTGTTTTTTTTTTTTTTTTTATTTTTCTGTTCCAAAAACCTATTTAGAAAAATAATAATAATTTTAGTGAGTAGTCCATTTGCATAAATCGTTATTTCCTTTCATTCCTTGTGTGACTTTCATTCTTTTAAGGGACAAATCTCGCAAAAACTCTAAAATTTTGAAGAGATACAAAACCCGCTTTTTTTATACAAACTAATCCCGTTAAAATTGTCAATTTCAAAATCTATGCCTCGCTAGATTTTCATGCAAAAATCATTATTTTTTATTTTGATTTATTTGATATTCTCTTTATTTTGTACTTAGTATTTTAATGGCAATTCAGAATTATTTTTGTTTCCCTAGGATTCTTTTAAAATGGTTCACGTTTCGTGGAGCTGCAAAGCCTGTTAAAAAGAGACAAAAAAAAAAACTATTTAAATGCTTCTTCTGATTATATATTGTATATTAAATTTTACAAATAAATATAGGTTAGATGCGTGCCGAAAAAAAAGTACAAAAAAAATCCAATTGTATGCGTGTTTTTACTACTTGTTCTTACCTCACTATTCTCTGATTGGTGCGTTTAAAATACCGCGTAAAGGATCCGAAACTGTTATTTTTTATATTAACCGTATAATACCTTAAATATGATAGCGTAATTGATAAAACTTTAATTTAATAATAAAAAGCTCCGGACTTAATTTTATTAATATAAAAAATTTTAATTTTAAAATTCCTGCAAATATATTTTAACCAGGTGCTAGTATGAATTATATTTTCCCATACTCTCATTTAATGGTCCAAAAAAGTCCCTTTTTTTAATCCTAGAGTCTAATTTAGACATCATCATACTTTGCTAGATGCACACTAATTAAAACATAAATAATTTTTGTGAGGGTCTTTTGGCCTTTCCTCTTAAGCCGAAATGTCGCCGTACAACTTAATTCTTTCTCTCGTAGTAGTAAAGTAGATTTTTTAATTTCCAACTCGAAGCGTAAAAGGCATGGTTATGTCATAATAGCGCGCCAGAGACTTTAATGACCGTTTTACCCGAACAACTTCAAAAGGCCGCCCAACTCTCACCTCGGCTAAAATACAAACATAAGCATTTTTAATTTTTCGGGTCCATTAAAAAAATGATATCATTATAAGGATAAGAGCGAGAGAGAAAGAAATATTAATGTTCATTTCGTATTAATTTATTATTATTTTTAAGTCCATATAATATAAAATATCTTACTTTAGAGGCAATTTCTTAGAAGTTACGATTAATAAAAAAATTTTGGAATGTCTTTTTTTGTCTTCTTAATATTTAATTCATACACTCAGAGACATAAGAAGCTTTTTAAGAAATCACCAAAATTTATTATTAATTTTGTTTTTATATTGCATGCAGTCTAACTGAATATAATGACTTAATACATAAAATAGAATAACATATCTTCTCATTACAATAAAGATATCAATTATTTATTTTAACTTAATTCATTTTTTAAAAAAATGTCAACTACCACCCGGGAATCGAACTCAGGATCTTGGGTTTCTCACCCAATGAATAAAGGAGCTGAAACCCAGAGATCTTGAGTTCGATTGCCAGGTGGTGGTTGACTTTTTTGTCCATTGTTAATAGATTTTGAAGAATAAGAAGGTATTTTTATTTAGTACATCCCAGAATAAATTTTTTTTCCTTTTTTATATTTTCTTTGTTTTGGGGCCTCCAAGTGGAAAATAGCAAATTTTTTAATCTTTTTTCCATATTTACTCTAAAAATATTATTAATTAAGTAACATTTTTCTCCCCTCTGGCCGAGAGGTTAGAGATTGTGACAATGTCAATATTGATAATCTTAAAAGCCAAGGGGTACGGATTTGGATCCCAAAGGCCGTCTGATGAAAATTTACTTAAATCAACTGGTTAGGAGGGTTGGCTTTTATGTTTCGGGATTGCGCTAAACTAGTGCTGCTCACGTTTCTATCGTAAAGTTTGTTATTTTTGATGGTATACGTACTCAGAACGTATTGACATACGAGCGCTATTTGTGTAATTTACAGTAACTTGAAAACATCTCGGCTAAAAATGGAATTAAATCGAGAACATTTTCAAGCGATTATTTCTTACAACACTTAATTCGACTTTTGGCGATGAAGCACCATCAAGGACTACTGTTTATCGATGGTTTGCCAACTTCAATCGTCGGTTAAAGACGAATTTCGTGAAAATCATCCAAAATCAGTTGTTGTTCCGGAAAACATTGATGCTGTGCGTGAACTGATACTGCAAGATCGTCATGTGACTTATCGTCAGATTGAGGTATCCTTGGGCATTAGTGGGATCAGCATACATTCAATATTGCATGAACAAAAAGATTTGTTTTTGATCTCAAAACAATGAACTCTAACCGAAGATTTAGAAAATGGTCAAATAAAATTTTTTGTTTTTTATAAAAATATGGAAAGTAAATAAAAAGATAAATTTAATTAGATATTTTTTACTTCCACTCAAAAAATTTCTTTGCATTTGCGCTAAAGTAAATTACTGCGGAACGGTAAGGAAAAGGCCGTAAGGAAATTTTACTATCAACTGTTACTTACTTCACGGACTTCCCTACTCTCTCAAAATTTTGGAAAAAGAGTTTTTGTCAGCTGAACAAAACCGAGGGCAGCAGCTCTCTTAGATTTTAAGAGCTAAAAGGGCCGCACGGGATCCCAAGTGGGATACCTGGAACTTCGCCCTTCAGGTTCATCTCGACCCCGTGGGACCGTATATGCAAGGAGGGATACCAGCCATGTTGGGAAAGAACATTTAGAGATAAGTTTTGTGTACTATCCCCCAAATTTTATTATTTTTCTTTAATTAATATTTTTGACTGAATAAACTCTATTTTTTGTAATATATATATATATATAATGTTTCATGGTAAACAAGTGTTTCTCAATCTTTTTTTCATTCACATCTCCCCTCTTCCTTTTTTTTTAATAATGATTTGTGGAGCCCTCCCTTCACCAGAGGGAAATTTGAAATTTTAATTTAGGTGAGATAAATAGCTGAAGATTTTATATGTATAGTAAAGGTAAAGATGAAAGAGCGTAGCAGCTAGGACTTTCATCTTTATCTTTACTACATTAAAATTTTAAGTTTTGTTTTATATAATAATTATTAAATAAAATCAAATGTTTCATTTAAAACCATAATTCACTCGAAATTGAAAACTCATGTGCAGTGGCGGATTCTTAATTTTTTACATATTAACCTTATTCTTTTTATACAATAATTGAATCTTTAACTTTTTTCAGCCCTGCCCTTTGGTGCAGAGGTAAAGGTCTCGCCTCAAGTACCAAAGGTCAGTGGTTCGCTTCCCGTCCTAAGCGA
>JAAAKE020113473.1:0-16386 GCA_010014785.2 Anisolabis maritima
AAAAAAAAAATAACGGGAAGGAGAAAAAAAAAATATTTTATTATATTTTTATTATTTTTTTTTTTTTTTTTTTAAAATGATTTTATTTATAGAAAAAAAAAAAAAAAAAAAGAATTCTAATAGGCCCTTTGCGTCTATTAAAAAGTTATCAAATAACTACAATGGGTCTGGCTAAATTTGTCCTTGTCGTAAATAAATTTTATTATAGAGGTAAAGCTCTTGCTCCATGATCTAAAGGTCAGTTGCAATGTGGAAGATAAAGAAATTGTTCTGCCAGGAGA
This sequence comes from Anisolabis maritima, assembly GCA_010014785.2. Classification (NCBI taxonomy): domain Eukaryota; kingdom Metazoa; phylum Arthropoda; class Insecta; order Dermaptera; family Anisolabididae; genus Anisolabis; species Anisolabis maritima. The sequence continues at coordinate 282 of JAAAKE020113473.1, forward strand.
AAAATAAAAATAATTTATTTTTTTGGTTGAAATTTTGTGTGCTCATAGTCAATATTATTTATTTCTAATAAATACTTGTTGACTTTCGGTCTTGAAGAAGGGAATGGCTTGCACTCGAAACGTCGACCGAAAATATAAATAAATTTTATTTTTCTACTCGTTGCACGATCTCTTCATCTTCTTGAATTAATTTAAATAAATGCCATGACCTCAAATGCCGAAATGTTTGAAAAATAAGAGAGTAAAAATTATTAAACTTTTTTCTTTTAAAGTATAATTGTATTTGAATAATTAAATTTAACCATTTCAAATTAGTGAAACTATTATTATTATTATTATTAAATACATTTGTACTTTCTTTTACCTAAATATGTAATATATAGTGAGAAAGTATTGCAATCGCAAAAGAATCAATATCGAGATTTTTACCAATAATTTGGGAAAAGTATTACAATGGTTCGCTTCCCCATCATATATTATATTATCTCCCAATTAATATAAATAAATAAAGACGGATTCTTAAGGCCTCAGATTACGAAAAGACTTAAAAATAATTAAAGTATATAATAATAAGTCATAAGACTTAGAGCAAACTCTAAGGGTCTCTAAGACTAGGGAATGTTTATTTTTATTAAGTATTGTAGTTCTTAATAGAGATATAGAGACAGGTATTGTCATGGGCGTGGTCTTACCTCTCTCTTTGAAGCAAACAGGCAAGGTGAGGAATCTTCAATTTGATTGGTTGAAGGCGTTATGTAAGTGGAAGTTTTAGCCTTTTCAGTTTTATAATGTGAACGATTTCTGGCACCGAACAATTATTATTTGTTTGAAATAGGCTTTGAAAAAAAAAAAATAATATATAGAACAAAAATGAAAATATTTATTAAAACTTGGTAGACGTTTCGGGGAGTAAACAAACCTACCCATTCTCAAGACAAGATTGTTCCTTTCTATAGCAAAAGTAAAATGCTTCATTAAACAAGTCATTATCTTAGAAGAAAAGAATAATAATTTAATATACTCGGCATTTACTTTTACAATGTGAAGAAACAGATTTATAATGACCTATTTTTCTCCCAGGAACTCCCCGAAAAGTTAAAATAAATATTTTGGTATTGGACATTATTACCTGTATAATAAATAAATACTTTCCTTTTTTCCATAATTTCAAAAGATATGTAATATTATATTTATTTATACAAGGCCGAAGGTAAAAGAGAACATGGAGAAAAAATTTTTTCATGACACTCTGATCTATTTTAAAAGACCACCACTATTGTTTATCTTCTTATTTCCTCCCCAACAAAGTTACTGGCATCATTTTTTATTAAAATTGTGTAACTTACCGCATTTTCTTTATTGATAAATTACAAAAAATTTCTTCATCTTTCTATCTTTTTTAGGATTGTTCGCTATTTAAAAGAATAACGATCCTTTGTTTATCCTTTTTAACTTATATTAATAGCTTGACAGGAAACAAGATGTTTGGGTTTGTTAATTTTTTTGACTAAATTTCCTTAAGGAAAATTTTTTTACATTTCTCTTAATTTGAATTTTAAAAAATATATTTAGCGATATATAGAATTAATAAAGAACTAATGTCAACGAATGAAGAAACTGGCCGCAAAATAATTCACAATTCATCTTAATAAATATTAATTATGAAAGAATTTTTTATACATTATTCCCATTGAAGAAATTAAGTTTGTAGTCTCTGCAGAGCTCTGAAGACTCCCACTTCATTGTTCTATTCTTTTACAGATTTGATTAAATTAAATTTCGAAATTTTTTATTACATATTATATTCGAGAAACTTATAAACCGATGGAGGCTATCACAAGATGCTCCGAGCATTTTCTTTTTTCAAGGATCGGAAAGAAATGACCATATTAGGGAGGGGGAAAGGAATATCGAAAAGTAATTGCCCCTGGTTACTACACAAATACACACACTACTACAAATTTTATTGTGATATCACTGATAGAAAATTTAGCATTTTCTTCAGATGGTTGGTTATATGTTAATCATTGGATAATTGGATTTCATTTTTGACATCTTTATCAGAAGGTTGTGTGTTTGCTTCTAGAGCGACTGGTCGGGGCGGTCGTCGCGGCTCAACTCGACAGTTGGCGCCGGTGGCGACAGTACGGCGTCCAGTAGAGCGACAACGCCTGCCAGGAACCGAGAGGAAGCAGCCGAAAATGGGGAACCCGACTACAAGAGGGTGAGTTCTCAACCCACAACAAAATCCTCATATTCGTCTAATCGAATTCAAAACTTCCACGTGAAAGCATCCAAGCTTGACCACCACCTGGTCACATTTTGATGAAAATTTTTTTTATTGTTCACTGAGATAACAATCATAAATACTTTCTGAGAAAATAAATGGTTAAGTTTTTAGAATTTTAGCAAAAATGAATGTTCCGATCTCTTGACTCAGACAGAGAGAGAGAAAAAACATTCATTTTCAACATAATGAAGTGACATTTTTACCAAAAATTCAATAAATAAATGGAGAATGAAGAATGAAGACCTGCAAGGCTTTTGGTGGCCTTATGAAATTTACTATTTACTATATAATATCATTATAAAAAGATATTAATAATAATAATAATAATAAACCACCGACAGCCTCAGTAAAGAAATGAGTGTTTGGATCCCAGAAAAACAGATACCAATTGCTCTAAATAAATATGTCTGGATAATTTATATCATAAAAATTTATAATTAAGTTTGTTGGTACCGAAAAAAAAATTTCCTAAATTCCAAGCCCTCATGTTAAAAAAGAATGAATGTTGTGATCATTATCAAAAGACAAAAATAAATAAATAAAAAAACAGTGGCATCTTAAAAGGAGAAAAAAAAAATATCCATTTTGCACATCATTTTATCTATAGGAGAAAGACATCAAATTTCCAATCTTCTAACCAATTTAGAAAAAGAAAAGTGATTAATGTTTAATTTAATTCATCTGATGAACCAAGCTTGTTTGCATTCATACATTTACTAGCGAAAGTTTACCTGATATAGACATCCGCTTTGAGGACAAGCGAATGTTTTCAGCTGTTACACCTCGATTTGAAAAATACTTTTGCATTTAATAGTTCACCTTTTGATAGTAAGAAGTGACTTACAGGTAACCTTTATTAGATTTACGCGAGATATAGGCAAAATGTTGTCTGGAATATGCATAAAAATTGAGTGCTGTGATGCTGAAAAATTCTTTGCATGATATGTTTTTTTATAAAGAACTATTTACATGAAATGATGCCTCGCTACACACTACTTCAGATCATATCATGGATTAGTTGTATCTCTAATTTAGTATTTAAAATTGTATTTTTTCACTGACAAAAGGGGAGGTTGAGCTGGGTTTGGTCAAATAATTTGATTTTCCACTTCTATTATATTATCTATATTATTATGAGGGGGTCAAAACAGAACAAATAGATAGCCACTACACTACATGAGTACATTCCAAAAAAATGTAAAATAAAATTTTCAGATGATTCTATAGAGTGATTTCTGAATCGATAAAATATATAAAATTAATTAAAAATTTATCCGCTTCCGTCCAAAATCCGGGATTCTGTGGGTTTCTAATATCATGATAGTTATTACACATTTTCACCTTTAAAGAGGGCCCTAAAATCGAAACGTCAGTTGCTGGATTGTTTGAATAAAAGCTGGCCCTATTCTTTTTTATTTTTTTTATAAAAGTGTATTTTTTTAAGACTAGACAAGCTAAACTCGATTCTTATATATAATTTCCACAACGTTTTGACAACTTTTATGGCCCATATCTCGGCTAAATCAAATGCAAATCACCACTTGTTATTATCAAGGGGTGAACTATTTAATGCAAAAAAATTTTTCAAATCGAAGAGGAATCCTTAAAAAGGTGACCTTATAAGAATAAAAAAGGATAAGCGGAACCCTAAAAACCAGAAGACTTCCAATTCTAAATTTCAAGTTCATGAACTCTTTGATTGTTATAAGGATATATTTTATTTTAGAATTTGTTTTTTGGATATGGAAGCTTAAGGACCAGTGGTCGCGGGCAACCAGGAAAAACAGAAGCAAGAGAGACTGAGAACTTTAAAAGGTGCTTGTAATTTGAAAGATTGAAGATTGTAAGTTTTAAGGAGATTAGGAGGTCATGTGGATAAAGGAAGACTGGAATTGACTAGTTCTATTAATCGCGAATTTATCGACATGGGGATGTTGGGACGATGACCCTCTTCTATAGCAGACAATCGTCGTTTTTGGCAGAACACCAAACATGATAATATCCCTAAAAAAGTGTCAATGCAGAGACATTTCTTTTGTGGTCGAATGGCTGGAAGGAGCAGTAAGAGACTTGTTACCGACCCTCTTTGAATCGCGTCAAGGAAAGAGAGAGCATGCTGAGAAGCCCCTGTCCACAGGAGAGACCCACCGTCGAATCTGAGCCTTGTATAAGATTAGAAGGTGAGGTGAAATACCCCTTGGATCTTAAGAGGAAACCAAGCTTCCTAGCAGCAGATCTGGCGACCGCAGACTTATGGTCATCCAGGAAAGATCCGAAGCAATCGTCACCCACCGAACAGAAAGCGAGTTTCTGAACTCGAGATTATTATCTTTGTTGGTAACGGATGGGCATTTTCGATCTTTCAGTTTGAAAATTAGGCAATATGGTGCCAACGGGTCCCGCATTTCTCCAAGATGTCGAGATTATTTATCATTAATTGAAGATACAATATCCTGACGACTGAGGGTAGAGGAATCTAATTAAGTTCAGAGTAATATCGTCCGCAAAATAATGAAGGGTAATGGAGGACACTGTCATGAAGTCATTGATGTACATAAGAAATAGGGTGGGAGAAAGTTCCGAATTTTAGGGGATTCCAGCATTGATTGTATAAGGATCTAATTAAATGATGAATCATACTTTGACCTGCCATAATTTTTTAAATATATAATGACAATATTATTTTATAAAAAATTTTTCTTCTCTTTCTCTTTTCATCTAGATGATTAGTTATAATAAGATGGTAAAAGACGTATCCTCGATTCTATGATTAGGAATTACAAAACGTAAAAAAAAAGTGGAAACTTGGTGGAAAAGGAGATAAAATATATAAAATGTAGAAATTAAATTCTGTTTAAATTTGATTTTCCACTTCTATTATGTTTTATCCAATCAGTACACGAATTTGTTACTATACATGACTAGATTCATCTGCTTGTTTGTATAGGCCTTAAGTTATTGAAAAAATGATAATTTTTATTTTTTTCAGCTTTATGAAGAGTCTCAATTAGAAAATGAACGTTTGAGAGAGATGCTAAAGAAGACTGAAGGTGAACTTTTAGAATCCAAATCTCAAATTGAGAAGACATCACACGTAAGTATTTTTGTAAACGCTTTAATCTGAAATTTTGAATATAGGCTCAATTCCTAGTGATAACACATTAGGGTAAAACGTGGCAAGTTTTTGCCATAACGTGAAAAAACAAAATTTCTCTTTAATTTTGACTAAATAATACCCATATAAAAAAAACTTATTTAAAATGCAATAAAAAGAGGAAAATAATTTTATTCTTATTATTATAAAAATTATTCTATTCAACATTTTGAAAAAAAAATTTTTTAGCTTTTATAAAAAACTTATTTAAAAGGAAATAAAAAATTCAAAAATTAAGATAATAATAAATTAAGCCAGTGATTGCAACGGCTCTAGTGCGTAACCTTATAACCTCTGAAAAATTTTGTATTTATAATTTTAAAAAAATGGTCTAAATAAAAGTTTGAACGCTCATTGAAATTTAAAATATCATTAATGTGGAATCCAATCAAATATTCATTGAGAATCCACGTTTTTATTTTTTGTCATAAATATTTAATAATTTATAAGAATAAAGTTATTTTCCTCATTTTATTGCATTTTAAATAAGTTTTTTTTTTATTTTTTACTTTATGTTCTATTTTGATTAAAAATTTTTCCCCTTTTTTCAGTCAACAAAAATGTCTCTAAGTGAATTAGAAAAACGGGAAAGGAGGTCGTTAGAAAGAAAATTAGCAGAAATGGAAGAGGAACTTAAAGTAAGAAATTTTAAATTTATTTTTAAGACCTTTTTTACTCTTTCTAAATATGGGATAAAAATTATTTTTGATTTCTTTGATTTTTTTTATTTTAGCAATTTTTCTTCTATTTCTTTTAGTCATTCGAGGCTTCTTATTTTTTTATTTCATTTATTTTTCGTCCACTTTTTTGGTGTCGGGTGTCGGAGGACTAACGAATGTTTTTTTTTAACCTTTTGATCCCAAAAACACTATTTTTGAATGGGATTGTGCATTAATTTTAAAATAATTATTTTATTTTATTTTAATTTAAAAAAAAAATAGATTTTTGAAAATGCTTTTAAAAAGGACATTTTCAATTTACAAAACTAGGAAAAAAAGGGAAACTAGAAATTTATTTTTTAAAAGGTATTTATTTTTAATTTTTTTATTAAAGGGGAATTTTGATCTCTTCATTTTTTAGAATGGAGAATTTTTGCTAGCATCGAAACCACGTTTTATTTTTTAACTTTCTTAATTAATCATAAGTTTTTTTGAAATATTCTTTAGAATTATTAGCTACACGCTACGTGCAAGTGGCATAGCTATTAAGAGGGTGGGGCAGGGGATTCATTTACCCTAGTTGTGTTGTCGTAGGAAGAAAAATAAAAACAGACGCATATTTATAAAAAAAAAAGGATTGAGGTAGTGCAGTCGATTAACTAAGGGGCACCGACTCTAGCTACGCCACTGGTCTGGACAGACCTATTCATTGAAAATTTTTACAATAATATGAAAATTTGATTTATTTGATAAAGTAGTAAAAGGGAATTTATAACAAAAAGTGACGACAGTCATTATCATTTTTCAAAAAATTTGAAAACTGTTTTTAAAGTTTGAAAATTTTATAGCTGTCTTTAGACCTACACAAACATTCATTTCCTCACTTTTTTGTTTTTATGATTATTTATTTTTATCGGTGCTGGTCAAAAGATTCTCGTAAGGCCACGAACCAACTTTTAAATAGAAAATGAAAATGTTCTTGAGACCCCGCAGGCCAGAGATGCCTCTCGTTTCATTTCGTTTCGAGGCCTATTCAATCACTCTATTTTGTTGTCTACAATGTATTTTTTGCAGCAATTACAAAAACTCAAAGCAGAAAACGAAAGGTTGAAAGCCGAGAACCGGGCTCTGACCCGCGTTGTCTCGAAACTGACTAACTCGCCCAATGCTACCAAATAGGTAAAAAAAAAAACGATTTAGCCAAAACAAAACAAAAATATAAGAAAAAAAAAACAAATTAAAATTTTTTTATTTGTGAGCAATACTAGAACTTTTTTTGTTTTTTTGTTAGAATACTCATTAAAAGTTTCATTCAAATTATATTTGTTTTATTTATTTTCTGTTAACCATTTTTCGTACGATTGATTAACAACGGTGGAAATGACAATTTAAAAAAAAAAGGGTGGTTAGGTAAATCATCAGAAGTTGATTAATCTTCATTAATTCATTTTTGAGAAAATAATTATTCTGAAATTAGAATAAATTTTTTAATCTGATTTGTATTTATTATATAAATAATGCACAACCTTTTTTTATGTTTAACGAGTTTCCTAAACATATATATTTATGTATATATTTTGTGTTCTAGTTAAGGCGGTCTCAGGTTTAAAACTTGCCGAATTGGAATATTTATAATAATTAGATTAGTTTTAAGTGTGTATATGACTTCAATTGTCTTTTGAGACAGTTTGGTGTGTCGCCATCTTTAATTTAACATGGCGGTGCTTTACCAAAAATTGTTAAGATGGCTGAAAGAAAAATATCAAAAATCTCATTTTCTAATTATATTTCGTTTTGATTGTATATAATTAGTTAATATTTGATAAATGATGAGGAAGGCACATGGCAAGGCAAGACAATGAAACAGCGTTTGATGCTAAAGCCAGGAAGAAGGAGACGAATCGGACAAAACCATCATCCTTCACTTATTGGTCAAGAATAGTTGTATATATATATTTATATAAAACCCTGATTATAGGAGAAAATGAATATGTATACATGCATATTGTGTTTCATACAAAATTTTCCATGTCAACTTTGGGGTATAATTGCACACAGCCTATAAGTGACAGATGATGGAAAAATTTTTGTCCGAAGCGTCTCCTTTCGTCTTTGGCATCCACAGGCTTTGTTTCATTGCTGCGATCTGTTTGTTCCTTCCTCATCATCACCAAATGCCAACTTACTTCCAAACAATCAATTTGATAGAATTATTGCTATTTGAGGTATTCCTTGTAGTCTTTTTCCAATTCCACTTCTGATGAATGTTCTCTTTGGCAAGGGCAACTAAGAGCGCAATTTCCATCGTTGACCAGCTGTTTGCTGTTTTTTAAAACCTGTTGGCTCTTGGCATGAGGCACACTCACAATTTCCTTATTTTAACACTCAACCCCTTCAGCTTTCTCTAGAAGAGATCATTCATTTATTAGATTATAATTGTTTCGTTCCAATTACATGTTTTTAGTTTAAAGTTTTATATTTTCCAAAATTAGTGAATTTTAAATAGCGAAAACTGTATATTTCACTATTTAAACTTTAAAATTCAACTCATCCACTTACAACTGCTACACTTGTTTTTCTCATTTAATACTAATTATATTGTTTAACATATTAGAGAGTGAAAATATAAATAAATTCACTGTCTGGTACATTGATATACAGGATCTAAAAAATTTTGCGCTGCAGCTCACTCACTCTCTAATTTCATTTCACTTTTTTATTTTGTACACATTGTTTCTTAAGCACCTGCTCAAACACCCTCCCCCTATTCTGGTTCTAATTAGTCTTCTGGAGCGAAATATTGGATTAATCTAATAAATGTGATCAGAAAGAATTTTTTATCTATACATTCAATTAATGTTTTATCTACTATTTCACTTCGAACTTATATTTGTTTTTCTAATGTTTTCTTCTCCCCTATTCTAGAACATAAATACTAGACACAGGGACACAAATCGAGGAAGGGGTGGGGACAATTGTATATATTTTGAGTTATCAAACAACAAACAAATGGGAAAACTTTTCTAAACTTTTTTTCGATTAGATTTTAATAATAATAATAATAATAATAATAATAATTTCCCTTTTTATCTATAGAAAATTTAGATATAGAAAAGTTGGAAAATTAAATTCGCACGAATGCATGAATTTTTAGAATTTTTTTTAGATAAAAAAAAATTTTTTCTCGACTCTGTGTGACCAAAAAAGGGGATTTTCAAAATTATATTTATTTATTATAAAAATTCGTTTATATATTTTAAGTTTTATTTTTGATCACTGAGCTTTGAGAGAAGATATGAAAATAATTGGGAGAGGAAAATAAAAATAATAAAGTATTTACCGTAAAATATTTTTGGAAATTAATTTTTATATCTATCTCCACTAATTGTAGATAATAGAACAATTTGATTGTTAATATGGAATAAATTAAAAAAAAAGACATTCTGTAGACAAAAACATCATGTGTACATGTAGGACCTTACGTCCTATCTTTAAAGTACAATATTTATCATTACATCAACACTTTATTTGCCATAAAAAATTATCAATTTTGATATTTTTTTAATTGAGATATTGAAATTTTTTATATTGGCTAGTAATATCCTTTTTCATTTTCTTTTTTCCTGTGATTATAAATCTCTCTCGCTCTTTCTCTTTCTTTTTCAATTTATTTAACTTAAATAATTGATCTTTTATTTTTTGTTTCTGCATGTATTTGCGGTCGTTGATAATTTTTTTGCATGCTTGCCTTTTTCATTTATAGTATATTTATTTATTTATTATTTAAATGAGGATCATCTCATTATTAGTTATCAATTAATTTGCTTCTCATTAAATTATACTTAAGATAGATCGACAAAGTTAAATATATAAGAGATGGTTTTTCCAACGCATGTAATTGTATTCACTTTATTCATAATAATAGGAATTTTCTTTTATACTTTCTTTTTTGAAAACCATCGCATTGAATTTTTTTGCTCTCTTTGGATTCTAAATAACCGACATTTTAGCTTATCTTTGTTGAGACTAAGGAAGACTATTGGAATTTAATTTTTTATTATATTTTAATTATCACCGAATCACCTGAACTGGCTAGAGACTAATCAAAAGTTTTGACTTTTATTTCAAAATGTTTAAGGCAAAATACCATCAACTCCATCAATTATTGTTAAAATTACAACAATGAATTTTTTCATTATTCTAGGGGAATAAATAGCTTTTTATTCTCCAGTACAGGTTATATTTTCTAATAGATTCATTATAAATTAAAAAAAAAAAGAAAAACCATATCTTGTTCTAACTTTGTCTGTCTTTTAATTAAAAATACTAATTTATTTTTCTTCCCATTTTACTTTTTCTTCTAGATATTGGATCAAATTCGAGCAGAGAACCAAAGGTTAAAAGATGAAAATGGAGCTCTCATAAGAGTTATAAGCAAATTGTCAAAATGATATATATATAAATATATATTTAAGTATTTTAATATGTATATATATATATATATATATATTACAAATATCATTAAAAAAGTTGTTATTATATTATAATTTATTTTTTAGCTGTTAATTTTTTTAGATGTTTAAATCTTGGCACTAATTAATTCAATCACCAGATTATTTTATAAATAGCTGTCCCCCCCCCCCCCTCCCCCTCCACATCTTCCTATCATCCACTTTTTTTTCCTTTTTTCATATTTCTTTCAAAAAATAATAAATATAATAATCAAATCTTTCTCATTCCCTCTTTTTTTTCCCCTCATCTTAAACATCAAAATATTTTAATTTTTATCAATATTTTAAATATTTTGAAATTATTAAATATATATATATATTATATATAAAAATTTTCTTCCAAAATTTGTATTAAAAAAAAAAATAAAATTTATACAGATTCTCTGCTTTTTTTCCTTATATGCAATAACATAACATAATTTCTTGATATACATATCAATAAATTCGGGTCAATTAATTTTGATCTTAGTTTATATTCAAAATCTGTATAAATTTTTTTTTTTAATTTAATAATCCATAGTCTTAATCGGACTTTAAATCTTTATATATGAGGTTTTTCTCCTTTTTTTATAAGCAGACTTTAATTAGCATTCTGAGATCATAATTTAAAAAAAAAAAAAAAAAAAAAAAATAAAAAGTAATTTATTTTGGAAGAACTAATATATTATAAATAATTTTCAAAAAAAAAAAAGGGAGAAAATTAATTATACTATTATATTTTATTCTATAATTGTTCTATCCATCTCAAAAGAAATTTGTAAAATTTTTTTGATTAATCTTAACGGATAATTTAGAAATAGAAATTTTCATAATTGTTAAAACATGAAATATGATGATTTGGTTTTCATGTATTTCTTCTAATTATCCAATAATAAAAGATAGCGTTTGTACAATTTCTTTTAAGACGTAGATTCAGCTTAAGCTTAAACATGACATCCCGTATGTTATAAACTAGAGATTTTTATTTAAACCAAAAAATATTCAATACTTAGGCCAATATTCCTTTGTTTCTTCAAATAACATTAATGGTATTGTGGATCCGTTATTTGCCGAATCCACATTTTTTATGCTTTCACAGGATGAGTGACCGAAAGAATGTATTTTATTAAATTATAATTAAAATAAGGTTTTAATTCTCTAACAAAATTCTTCGTCAATAAAACTTAAATCACTGAGAACGAAATAGAATAAAATATAATATTACTATTAATTTTATTTTTTTCCTAGTCTAGGGGATTAATTATCTTTCTTTTCTAAAATATAATTTTGGTTTTACATTTAATTGACTTTCAGTAACAGGTTTTAGACCTCCGCTACTCTATACTATCTCCTTGATGGTTAATTATAGCTAGATAAAAATCTAAAGTAATAAATTTTCTGTTATGGTAAATATTAAAATTTTTCATTTTGATTTTTATGTAGATATGCTAACCAATTTTTAAGACGAAACAAAAAATTGCACTTGTTCAAATTACATCGAGACTAATAGGAAAATATAAAAATTATTTTTTAACTTCCCTCTCCCTTATTTCTATCCTTTGTTTGGGACTCTATAGGCTTTTTCGATTAATTACAGCAGACCTATGCGCAATTGTTTAATATCGCTATATATTAATTAACAATTACCCATGCTCTGGAGCAATGAATCGAAATCACCATAATTTTAAGAAAAATCTATATTATATGTGATCTCACATTGTTAAAAAAAAGTATGTACTATAGAAAAAGAAAAAATTCCTCGTAATTTAGAAATAATGTATTTTTTTACTTTTTGAAATAGTAATCAAAAAAATTTTTTTTTCATTAGTCAAGTCCGATAGCCTGCTCAAAAATGAAATCAAAATGTTGTCATTTAAAAAATAAGATTTTTTAATAAACAAAAACAAAAAATATGGATATTGTATTGAAAAAAAATTGGCATGTTACTTAGTAAAATAAAATTTAAATATTGAAATTAAATAAATTAAATTAAATTTGGGAAAAAAAAAGAAACAAATTTTTAACATTTTTTTTAGTAGATCATAGAATTTGAGTTTTTTTTAATAAATTGTTCTTAATTAATTTTTAATTATTTATTTCTTAGAAATATTCTATGATCTATTTAATAGATTTATTTATAAAAAAATTGTTTCTTTTTTTTATAATAATTTCAATCAAATCAAAATTGTTGTATTTTTTTATATATTGATAAAAATGAGTATTTATTTTCTGATAAAAATAATAATATTAATTATAAATAATATTAAAGAGATCAAAGGAAAAAATCGAAAAAGGCAAAAAAACAATTATTAATAAAAACATCGAACAATTTCAGGTATACGATTTATTCTCAATCTATCTCTTCATTCTTTCTCTTTTTTATTTTAATTAATTTATATATAATGTTCTTCGTGAAAAATTTGAACTTTTATTGTGCCTTCGATTTTAATCATTCGCTATTTTATGCTTTCTTTTGGCCTTTTTATTACTGTTTACTACAAATTTCAGAATTATAATTTTTATATATATAAATATATAGTATATTTGTTTGTCCATTTTTATACGAAAAAATTATGTACTCCTCATTCCTTTTCTCTAAAAAAAAAAATTGATTTTCCATCTCTCCTTTTATCATTAACATGAAATTTTTTGCCATAACATAAATTTCTAATTTTCTTGTTATTTATAAATAAACCATATAGGAAATGATGTTTTCTTTTTAATTTCGATTGAAATCTTTTTAATTAACTGGAACTAACATGATGTAATTTGCATCTGTGAGGCTGTGAGAAACCCTTTTGCATTTTCAAAATTTTAAAAACAATGTCCAAGAAAGGCGTGCCTTTGTTTCAAAAGTTGGTGTTGGTTAATATAATTGTTAGATGTTAGAAAAATATTAAATGCCTCAAGAAAAGTGTCACGAAATGTGTGAAGTAAGCAGGATTAATTTCTTAGTGAACAGATTCCACTCCGGCCATCCCTCTTGGCTCTACAACACGATGGATAACATGCTGATCCATTGAATTGTAAATAGTGAGTAAATATGTTCATTATTATGTAGTATAAGAAATCTAAGCCTCCTAGATCATTCTCCATTTTACGGCCACTTTTCTCCAATAATAATCTTGATATATGACTGAAAACTTTAAAAGATATACACGGTCCGCGGCGATGGTCAATGGAGTGTTGTGTAAGTCGGCAATTGGGGGTTCGCAAAGAATTTCAGGTATTATTTAAATTCGCTGAGGTCATTTATTAAAATTTTAAAGTAAAAAATAAATTTTGTTTAAGCTGTATTATTATATGAAAAATAGAACAAGAACAAATATTGCGAATTTGTTACAAAATACTACTGTGACTTGCAAAACTTCTACATCACAGGCGTTTAATTAACCGCTTACTCGATCAGTAACATAGAAAAAATAAGAATACCGAATTCTGTACAATTGTTCAAAATTTGACTATGGCGCACTCTTAGGTCTAATTCTAATTTATTTTGTACTTTAAATTCACTATTATAATCATTTAAGTATTAACTCAACTGAGCTATAATACTGAATACAAGTAAACTATTTAAAACTTACTTCTCTTTAGAAGTAATATTTATTACTTACATGTAAATAGATAACACCTGTGTATGTATATAATTACAAAAAGGAAGTGTCATCACTTCATGTGTAAAATGAATATTGAATTTATATTGCAAGATATATGGATAAAGAAAAACTGTATTTCATAGCGTCTATGAAATACAAAGTATAGGCAGATAAATGTGTATCTAACATAAATATGTATTTCACAGCTATAAGAGCCGTGTGCAAGACTGGCTTGCGCAGAAACGTTATTCTCTTGGAAATATATCTTTCAAATTGTCTGGTTTTATTTCTTTGCCTATATGGTCTTCGCCTCACTACATCTGGAAAGGGCACCCAGCACATCGACGATTAAAACTGTTACTTCAGTATTAAACCCATTTAAATATCTGTAATAATTCGTACCTTTAAAAATTGTTAGTGGTCTCACCCTTTTTCACCCGAGAGCCCCTTTTAAAGTCATATTTTATTTCATGGCCCCCTATTACTTACTATACCATACTATACCATAATTGTATTTTTTTTTACAAATAAATATACTACATAGTTTTAATATTATCACTAGAACTACTGATAGGTCTTTTTGCTGCCATTACTTAATCAATTTAATTTTTTATTAAACAATAAAAGTATTTTTTTGAAAGTGATCTGGGGTAGGCATGAAATAATAGTATTTTTTCGCGTTGACGTTTCGAAAGCGCATCGCGCTTATCGTCAGGACGAAAATAATGTTATAATTTAAGGTGAACAATGATTTCAAATATATAGAAATATATTTGTATGAAAATCATTGTTCACCGAATTGTCGACGCGAATAAATAGTATTACTTTATAAAATATTTTTGAAGAATGCAACTTATAATTTCAAAATATGTCTCTCAAAAAATAATTTTTATAAATATATAAATTCCAATTTTCAAGTCAGGGCTAATTTTGTTTACTTCATTTTAGTGATCCTTGAGCCTCGAAATATTTAAAATAATATGTTAAAGTTATTCTCTTCTTTTATTATCTGTATATGTCAAAGATGACAAATCTAACTTTTTCAATAAAAATTAATTACATTCCTCTCTTTAATTGATTAATTTTTACTATGGTCACTTTAAAAGACGTATGGCTCCCTGGATTCAATATTTTTTTCGTGGTCCCTTTGGAACCTCCTCGGCCACTGGGCTCCTATTTTGAACCACAAATCTATATAATTTAAAAAAAAGAAAAATGGAAAGCTGAGTAGAAAACATTTGAATGGAGGCTGTGTTACTCACCCTCTCTATAGGTGAGATTAAATTTCAAAAAGGGAATAAATCCGGGACCAAAAAGTAATATCGATATTAGAAATTCTTCAGCAGGGCCTTGGCTAATTTCGCTCGTGAGTAATTCCAAATGGTGACACCTTAATGACCATATTTTGGGACTTTTTTTTTTAATTTTACGCAGTTCTCTCCAATTGCCAACACAATTTATTTTTTTCTAAAAATCGTTATTTTATGGCCCATATTCAATTTGCCTAATTGTGATTTTTTTTAAATATATATAATATAAATATATAGAATTAAAATTTTCCAATTTCCCCTTCACAAATAATTTGTTTAATAAAAATGTATGTTTGATTCACAATTTTAATCAGATTTTTTTTTAACTAATCATCTTTTATTATTAATTGTTTATTTTGTTTGTAATGCATGGAATGTGAAACTACTTGACGGGTTTTCATGACATTTTTTTTAATATGCAAAGAATTTTCTGGTGGTGGTTTGGCTAATTTGGAAAAACAAAATTTTTATTAGTCTATATTTATACATTTTAATCCTCTTTCAAGTAATTAAAATTAATTACATGCAGGCTTTAAAGAGAACCCCAATAATAATGAGGATTCAATTTGCAAACGTTAGATATGAAGGAAGGTTAAAGAATCATAT
>JAAAKE020113484.1:0-16382 GCA_010014785.2 Anisolabis maritima
GTTAGCTTAGTACTTTTTAATATTTTTGCCATCATTTAAATTTCAAATTCAGGTTTGTCTATTTTATTGAAAATGTAAGAAGAGTGACATTTATATAATTATGAAATTTAATGATTTAAAATTTTTCTTAAGGGTTTAATTAAAGAAAATTTTAACTTTACCAATTCATAATGAATAAAGTTTGGTAAGAATCAAAGTTAAATCCCCCACTGTTTAAAATGTAAAAAAAAAATATTAAATACAAAAACGCCGAGGTCGTTCGTTAAAAGATGAAGTAGGATCGATTAATAATTAAGTGAAATAAATAATTTCCCATGAGAGCTTTTTAGGGTGACCGAAATTAATACCTATAAAATCTTGATTAATAATTTCAATAACTTCTTTTGGTTAATAAATTTGAGATGGGGCCAATATTCAGGTTAGGTTGGATATTGAGAGGAACAGGATTTAAATTATGAGAAAGTTGGTCGCAGTCTTATTTGCATTTATACTCAGCTGTTAGTCTATATTTCTAGGACTAGCTTAACAATTTTAATTATTGAAGTCAATAAATCAACCTGAGTAAGAGAAGGGACTTATTAAATAATAAAATAGAATATTTAGCTTCGTTTATATTTAGAATAAGAGTAGATTTAAATAAAAAAACTCACTTAAAAAATATAAAGAAGCAGGTCGAATCTGAAACAAAAAGAAAATAAATTAATTATAGGAATAAATGTATAAAATTTATTACTTCTAGAGGGCTTTGGTCTGGGTGAAGAAAGCCGGTCTGGTTAGTAAACAAGAGTAAATATGGCTGAATTTCTGATGGGAAAAGTTTAATAATTTGGAAAATTATTAGCCCTCCGACTCTCAGGGAGGGGACTCAAAGGGCCAGAGCCTCCAAAATTGGGAGATTTAGGTTGTCCCCCGCCTTCCTATACATTTTTGATGAGTATAGATTATATTCTAAATTTGATTTTAAAATATAAATGAATATGCACATTGAAATTTTAAGTGAATTCTATATATATTATTTAAGAATAAAATTTCTTTTAAAAACAAGGTGCCATATTTATAATTTTTTATTTATTTTTTATTTTTTGCGATCGAAGTCGATAACGATAAATAAGTACGTGTATAATTTTGACGACATCCCTAAAATTTATTAAAATTAATTGAAAGTTCAATATAATTAAAATAAATTTTATCGCTCAGATCGGAAAGAGAACCAGTAGCACTGAAAACATAAAACAAGAGCTTGGTTTCCTTTCTAAGAAGCAGGAGCTATTTGATATTTAATTAACAAATATTTTTAATTTATTAATAATTTATATCTATTTAATTCATCAAACGTATGAATACTTCTGTAAATTTAATATAAGAACAAAGGGAGAGGTCTTGACTTGTTTCATACTGTGTCAGTGACCGCTTTCCATCCTGAACGATAAAATGTATTTATATGGACTCGAATTAATTTAAATAAAAAATTAAGTCTAAAGCCCTCAGATGCCGAAAAAGAGTAAAAAATTTATATTTATCATAAATATTATTGTATACACAATAACAAAAGAAAAATTCAAATTGAGAGCAAACCACTCAAAAGAGCTCTTTCACACCTCCCAAATGAATTCTTTTTTCAAATATTGTTAAAATATTTTATATATTACATAATAACCCCGACCCCCCACCTCCGCGGCCGAGAGGTTAAAGATATTGACATTGTTAATATTGATAATCTTAAAAGCCAAGGGGTATGTGTGGGTTCGTATCCCAGGCAATGAAAATTGGAAATTTAAATAAATTTGATGCCAATTTATGAAATAAATATACGTATCATAAATAAATATATTATATATCGATTAATGTCTATATGGCCGCAGATGCCGAAAAGACTAAAAGAAAAAAAAGTATTTCTGGTGCCTCCTTCGAAGATAGAAGATAAACAAGAATCTTGTTTTCTAAGTAACGTCAAGCACGATGGGTGACCATCATGTCAATTTTAGGGGGGAAGCGATCTCTCACCCATACCCACATATAAATGCAGGAGTGTTGAATGAGTTCGTGCAAATATATATATATATATATAAATATACATAAAATTTTCATCGTCTGAATCTCCTATGCCTCTAGTTTAAATTGCTTTTAGAAAATGTTTCTAGCATAAGTAGCATTTAATATAATGACTTCTCAATTTTATTTTAAACATTTTTCGATTTGTTGAATGGTTCAAAAGATATGCACAATTGAATACAGGATTTCAGGAATTAAGGCGAGTCTCTAAATTAGATCCAATTTTGGAACTTTTCCAAATATTCAAAACAAAAAAAAAAAATAACAATAACACCGACATTTAATCTTTAACAATTTTTGGCCCGATACGTCGGGAAAAAATGTAATTGTTTTATTTTTCTCCTGGCTGGACTAATCTCTCTTCGACTTCTAAATTTCATGTAATTTTGAAATTTTTAATTTTAAAATTAATAAATTCAAGAAATGAAATATTTTTCATCTCTTCTATTAATTGATAATTTTATAATTATTTATTTTTGTCAATTTTTTTTTTTTTTTACTTCGTTTAACGAAATTCGGTTAAGTTACGTTGTCGATTTTATACGGATAAAAATTAAATAAATTGCATAAGGTGAATTGCGTTAAAGAATTTTTTTATCTTATTGGATTTTTTTTCTTTGTCTCTTGCACTATCTCTTTCATTCTCTTATTTATCGTTATTTATATCCTGTAGCTTCGTAAAGGATTATTTTTTTTTTTTAAATCCAATAAGGAATTGGTAATATTGTAGATTACGTGTTATCTAATTACAATGTTTATTTATTCTCTGGATGCTTCCTGGTTTATTCTATCAGGGTTTCTAGGTTTAATGAATGGCAATGGACGGATTCTAATTTTCTTAGAATGTATTTTTTTCTTAATCAAAAAAAAAATTTAACATTACAAAAAATTCACAAAAATTTAGAATGTTTTATTACTTTCACTCTAATACTAGTGGACTATAAAAATTATAATTTATCAAACAAAAATGTTTTTTGATTTTCAGTTTGTTCATACAACTTATTACAATTACCCCCTCCTATTGGATATTAAGATGAAAGCTGTATCATAGATATTTTTTATACTTATGTTATGTAATCATAATAAGGATATTCATGCATGTGTATTCATAAGAATAAAAAAAAAGCTATTTGTGATTTTTCCTATGATTTACACGCCACAAATTCCTTATAATTTGAATGTATTTAAATTCAAATGATTGAAATTGCATATTCAATTTTATTTCCTATTCTAATAATAATATCATTAAAAATTGAGGTAATGTTTATTTTTAAAAAATAAAATTAATAGATAGGAATTTAATTTAAGTTTTGAAAATTTTTTAATTATATAGGAAAAAATAAATATGACAAATATAAATTAGTATTAGCGCATATGAATAAAAAATTAGATATATAAAAATCAACTTTCCTATTTATTCTATCATAGTTATTTTTAATTTGAACAAGTGAGATAAATTGGGAAACTGGGTTACAGTAGTAGACAAAAAATTTTTGCAACTCTGTCAAGAAACAAAATTTCATTTGATATATTTTTTTTCAAATACTGATTTAGAAATGCTTGATTTTGTTAGAGATTAAAAAACTTACAAGCATAAAACATTAGTGGAAAAAATTCATTTAATTACACTTTGAGAATAATTAGTTTTTGCTAAATTTTTTTTTCATGCAGTTTTCAAGCCATATTTTTAAAATTAATTATTGGAAAGGAATAAAATTTTTAGCTATTGAAAAATATAATTTGCATATCTAAAATGGGGAGAAAAAAATATCATGAATCGATATTTGTTTTAGAATAGGGCAACTTAACTAGAATAAGCTAAAATTCTTATAAAATCTAGAAAAGTGCGAATATTGAGAAATTTTTACTAATAATATTCACCATGTAGGCTATGGCATGTTTTTAATAATTAGTTCACAAAGGTTATTTTTCAATATCATCATAAAAAGAGTAATCATGTTTGTTTACAATTTTAAAAAATCCCTAAAATTATAAGTGAAAATCTCGGGTTCCAAGTTCATAAATAATTTCTTATGCACCTTATATAATTAAATTTAATATTATATATAACTTAAATCATTATGAAAATTTTCCAAGAGTAGTTAGTTGTCTAATTAATAACTTGTCCTTAAATAAATTAGACATATTGACCTAATACCTATTTAATTTCAAATATAAAGAATTTTTGGAATAAAAAAATAATCCTCATCACCAATTACCTCAGCTTGACATTTTACAGAAAGCAGGTGAGTCATTTAAAAGATTCAAGACGATGCCATCTGTTCTTTAAGTAAAATTGGAACAAAGTTAATAAGAAAACAAAAGAAAGGGAGAAAAATCGAAGAAAAAATACGATATATAAATATATATATGAAACGAATTTTCGGTGACAGTATTAATTTTAGCGGGTAGGGGAGGCTTCCCGGTTTCCTCATTATAGATCTATTTTAATTTCATTTTATAAGAATAATTATCAATTAATGCAAAATTTCTTTTTTTTTTAAATAATCATTCAAATTAGAAGATTATTTCTTATTTCTATGATGTTCATTAAAAATAGTAAATTAAGACAAACCTGAAAATCATATTTTGTTTTGATGAACGAAGGAAATAAGAATTATATTTTATATTAAATCAACTTTCTAATAAAATTAATCCTGATTCATGAAGTCAATGTTGTTGTTTTGGGTGATTGATTCCAAAATTCATCTTTCAAATAAACTTCCAGAACGGATTCCAATCAGTGCATTTCAAACGGGACTCGAACGCTAATCGATTTTTGGGGACATGGTTTTGTTTTTCTCAGAATGACGAATTTTAACAAGCAGAAAGAAGATGATACAGTTATAATTTTATTGTTTAGTAATCGAGAACTCGATAATTGTGTTAAAAAATAGAAAAAAAAAAATTAGAATCGAAAATCAATCAGTACGTTTCAATTAAGTTCAAATTATTTTAAAAAAGTAGATACTTAGCTCTACAAAATTAAAAGAATAATTAATTGTTTATACTTTTTTCTCATTTATAAACTGAAAGTAATCAATAAAAATTAAATACTCTTTGAACCTGGAACATTTGAAAATAAATATATGAATAATAAATAATATATTCAAGCCCATGGGGCACATGAAGCAATTTTTTACAGCCCTCAAAGAAGTCGCATTTTATTAAGAATAAAAAAATTGAATCGAACAGGTTCCAAGGTACAGTCCCTGATTGCATTTTTCATTTTTACTTTTTAGTGACTTTTCTTAATTAGCATCTCCAATTTTCAGCCTAGCTTTATTTTCTCTATTTTGGATTACCTGTAATTTTCTCCAGCTGCCCCTAGAACCTTTTCTGAAATTTAATGAACTTTTCTTAATTCTCGATTAACACAGTGACCAGGAAGATAGACCCTTCCAAAGGAGAAAAAAAAATCAGCACTCAATTTCAATAAAAATGAAAATTGAAAAAATTTAATGATTTAATGGGAACTAAGTCCAAACGCCAAGTCCTTGTTTTGAAACTAAAAAAATTGTATTTGCAATAAAAATAAAGATTATTGCCACTACTGTTTACGAAAGTTTGGGATGGTCAAGAAGCTCTTGGCTATCACACCAATTATTTTTTTTAGCGCAAATGTTTTTTAATTATTCTTTTTTTTTTTCATTTACATTTTTTTTAGAAACAGCATATGTTCTCAATATTTTTTTTTTCTCCTTTAATGTTGACATGTTCAAGGGTTGCGGCATGTTTGTTTTTCAACAAAACACAAAAAAATGGCAAGGAGGGGGAGAAGGGTCAGAACGGATTCGTCACGCCGTGAGTGTTTGGAAAGCGAAAACTAGAATATAATTTTATATTGAGTCGTTTTAGGTTCACGCTTCATACTTTACCACAACAAGTGTAAAAGAGAGGGGAGAAAAAAAAAAGCAAAATATAGTTCTCCTATTTCTAAAGAGAGTTTGTTGTTTTGTCTTCTTTAATGGAAATCAGTTTTACAAGTTGATTTGAAAAAAAAAATTACTTGATAGGGAATTTAGTAGTATAAACAATTGTTATTTAATTTTTTTTCTTCTCTGCCCCCTTTTCTTTAATATTAAATTTATGATTACGATTATATTTTTTTGCAACATAATAGCAATTATCTCATTAATTATAAAAAGTTAGTTTTTTTTATTAATTAGTTGTATATGATCTTTCTCAGACAAAAAAAATTTTGAAGGACAGTTTTAAAATGTATAACGCAGAAACTTCGTGACCCTATGAAAAATTAATGAACCAGAGTCGTAGGGCCATATCAAAATTTATATAAATTTAGTAGTTTATAACATAAACTGAACTTATTAAAATACTTGATTTAGAAGAACATGAATAGGTAGATAGTTTGTGCTTATAAAATTTGAAATATAATTATTTTTAAAAAGCGCGTTTTTCTGTTTTCTTTAGAAAAGTGAATATGCTAAAAATTGAAGGGCTTTTAATAACATGCTTTGTAAACATGTTCTGTTCAATTTTTAGATTAAGAAATATATTCCGAGAATTTAAGGGCTGCAAAAAATTCTTTCATGGGCCTTTTGTAACCCTCATGCACCCAGTTTGACGTAGTTGTCCTAAATATATGACTGAGTACTAAATATTTTTTGTTATATAAAATGTGAAAAAATCCTCCTTTAAATCACAGCATATTTGTAGAATTTGACCTATTTTTTTATTCAAAAGATAAAGTTTTAAAACAGTATTAGATGATGGACATTTTTTTAAAACGAGGGTGAATACGATTTGTGACACTTTCCTTGTCCACATCTGTGGTCAAGGACTCAAGGCCCTAAAAATATTGTATCCTTATAAATATATAAAGTGTAATTGGTTTGCTGACCTTGGAAACATGAGGGTAGGAAAACATTTGGTTTAAGGTTAGTTATTGGAGCCTAATTTTTTTGCCCTTGAAATCGAAATTTTCATGAAAAAATAATTTATTTACATATTTTTAAAATATAATATATTAATATATTTAAAGAAAAGGAATTTAGGAATTTTATTATTAAATTGTAAAAACCCAGGTCTTATCAAAAAGAGATAGAGATATCCAAATGGAATTTTATAAAATTCTAAGTTAGCCTAATGAATTACCTATTCTATTAACCTTACTTGGATTTACAAATTGGAAATATATATGAATTAGAAATTTGGATGACAAAAAAAAAAACAAAAACAGAAGAATTCAATCTGTAAATTTTATTTTTCGAAATTAACAAAAGAGAGCCATTGAGAGTTGAAAAGATTTTTTTGTTTTGAAAAAATATTTAAGGTGCCTTTTTCCAGCTTCAAAAAATTTCAGAATATGGAGGAAAAAATAAAATTTCAAAAAAGTATCCAAATAAATATACAACTTAATTAGCTTAAGGGATAATGTAATAAGTTTAATCTGACATGAAGGCATTTCAGGTTCTGAGTAAAAAATGGCCAAAATTCTATCAGTGATGCTTTAAATAAATTTTCAAATGACTGACTGGCGTTTTGATTCTAAAGTTTTACGCTAATACAATTTTATGTCCAAAGAAGGTAGGAAATATTAATCGAATAAAATTATGAATAAATTGGTGAATTATGGTTATCAATTTAATTAAAATTAAAAGGGTTAAATGGTCTTATCTATATAAAGTAGCTAATTAAGTGCGAATTCCATTAATTTACCAAGAATCACTCCCATATGCGAACATCAACTATATATTTTCAAATTTTGTTAATTAATAAATTATTTGATTTGGAATGAAAGTTAGTGATAATAGTTATTAGATCAATAGTTATTAGATCAAAGGAAATAGTAAAGGTAGTAAAATTTATTATTTAAAATATTTGAAATATGTGAAAATAGATAATTTAGAAATAAATGTATTATTTTAAAATAATTATTTTTTATTAATTTATTTATTCTAAAAAATTATTAGTATAGAAAGTAAAATTTTCTGCTTTATTTTTTATTTTTAAAGGAAATGCTTTGTTTTAAATGTCGAAAACGTATCATTAAATTAAATTGATAAAAACACTTTGAAATAGGAATTAGATAATAATTAAATTATATTTTATTTAAATAAAACTAGAAACACTTTTACTTGTTTTTTATCTTGAAATTAGTTTATCATTTTTTCTTTAAATTTTTGATAACGGACCTAATTTAGCATTAGAGGAAAAGATTAACATTAAGAGTGGGCGGTTTTTTTTTCCTAGAAAATTTTTTTATAAAATCATTTCTTTTATCAATTAAAATAAAAAATAATTCTAAATAACTTATTTTTTTTTTACTTAGAAGATATTTTTTTTAAAAATTATAAAAATGACACATTTTCCTTCTCTCCTAGAGTAGAATAAATTTAAAAAAGGAAGTCAATTGTGACTAATGAAAAGAGAATAAGTCTAATATATCAAGGAGTGTATAAAATCGTTTGTTTTGCTTGCTGGAAGTTAGACAACCCAAATGCCCAGCTCACTAATGAATTTTTCGATTAATTGCTCCATAGTATCCTAGAGCGGTTCACCCATGCCTTAGAAATTAACAATTGAACATACACATGGGCTGTTCTAGAATCCTGGAGCATTGATCAAAAAATTCATTGGTCATCATGGGTTTCTTAACTTCTAACAAGCAAAATGAACGAATTTATGCACAAGGAGGAGGAAAGGAGAAAAGAATACTAATCTTAAATGAGATCTCAAGTTTACTTTAAAAAAACCTAACAAATACTATGCGTAAATAAGTAAACACTCACTAAACTCTCTAGAGCCATTAGAGACTCCTTAAAGAATTTAATTTTTTCTAATTTATTGCGTCTACCATTTTCCATGGAGTGAAACTATATAAGAGAAGAATATATTTTATTTTTATTTTTTAATATAGCCAAAGTAAATCTTGAACTTTACAAAATTTCAAGTGCGATTGAATTTTAAATTTTGTTTTGGAAGCTACCACTTATTTCAAATAAATCCCTAATTATTTAATATTTATTTAGTTCGATCCTAAAGTAAGCGAAAATATAATGGAAATGAGGGAAAAACCTCTTCTTCTATATAAATATAAGTAGAAATATAAAATTTTTATTTCTGAAAAATGATTAACATGGAAAATATGGTTTTTCCCGAGGATTTTACTTGTCTTGGGTGCTCTCACTCAAAACAACAATACACATTTTTAACTTCAGTAGCAGAATAATAAGTTTTCGAAAGACAAAAAAAAACAAAAAATCTTATTTCATGCCCCTACTCTTTAGATCAGAGACAAGTGTTGATGATCCTTAGGTCACGGGATGGCTTCTTGCTCTGAGAGATAAAATAATTTGCTATCAATTATTGCTAAATTTACTCCTATGATTTATCATAAATGTCCATATGGGCTTTAATGCTGAAGAGTATAAAATTTTATTTAATAATTTAAATAACCGTTGCATTCAACCATAATTGAATTGTATATTTTCTTTCCAATTAGATGGATGGGTATCAAACTCGTAAATTGAGAAAATATATTTTAAAACATCTGGAAATGCGCAAAGCAGCAAGGAACTTGAATCTGCGCAAGTGCTGAACGCATAGTTTAATCAATTTCTCGCTTCTCTCGCAAAAGTTTCAAAGAAATAGTTTGGATTTATAGTAAAAAAAAACTTGGTATCCAAATCTACCATATAAATTGTGATATTTTGCAAAATTACAAATTTCGGCGGCCATTTTGACGATGTTGCTATGGATAATTTTTTTAAATCTTTTATAGATTTATACTCCATTTTTGGTGCTTTGTCCGAAAGTCAAAATTTTAAATTAAAAAAAAAAATTATGGACAAACATAAAGACAGAGAAATTCACCAAATAAATGAATGAAAGATAGTTGAAAATAGGGGATTTCGGACTAGAATTGCGTTCTTCATCCCACTGGGGGTTCCTCCCCTTGCCTACTTCATATCTCTTTAGCTACCAGGGCTAATTAAAAACAGAAAAAAAAAACAAGTTTGAAATATCAAAAGATAATATAAATATATAAGCTATAAATAAAGTGGAAAGAATATTCAATATATATCAGGTTAAACATGTTTTTTTCAAAAAATAGGTCGGAACACAAAGAAGAATTTTTTGATTATTGATAGAATTATAACAACGATGGAAAACAAAATAAACATTTCATACGTAAATATTTAATAAGATATGGAAATTATAAATTTTTCTCTATGGAAATTGCACAAACACTATGTAATTATCAGATTATTATTAAAACAAAGTTTCAAAATAATTCTCTATAAATTAGAGTGGCACAATACCTTCGATTTTTTAATTTTTCAAGTTAAGAGATGTAAAAAAAATAAATTGTTTTTCTTGTTTCCCAGCTAACACTTGAAAACTGTTATTTGAAAGGATTTGTGATGCCTTCACTCCGGTTTCAATAGCAAATGGAAACAAACTGAAAGCAATTTCGATATTTCGAAATCAGGTGCGCCTCTTATTGATTCTCTATGGGAAATTCAATAATTTCTTTCAAAGTGTTTCTTTATGGTTAGCTTTAATGAATATTTCACTGATTTCAGGTATTGATTGCTTGCTTACCATTGATTTCTTATCTAATATTTTATTATGAATGAAGCATTTGCTAAATATCTAAATAAGTATATTTAGACGAGTGTGGCTCAAGAGGGATTTAAATATCATTAAATATACGGTATATTACAATGCAAATATTTAGAAGCAAAATATAAATACATAATTAATCAATTAATTTCAATATATTCTAATTTGCATTTTGTAAAAATTTTTAATGTAATTTAAAAAATATAATCAGGGGGGGGGGGGGGCAGGATTTAGGATCAACCCCATCTAGCTGCTATTAGCAAATATGTTTAAATATTTATTTTTTGAATAAATAAATCTAATTAAAATGAACCTAACATGGGTTACATAAATTCGTTCATATTTGCTTGCTAGAAGATAGGCAATCAAAATCATCAGCTCACTAATATATTTTTCGATTAATTGCCCCAGAGTTACTTCAGAGTGGACTAAACATATGTAGGTTTAAATCTTCCTAGAAATTAACAATTGCGCATGCCTGATTCGCTCTAGAGCAACTCCCCAAACTATTCCCGAGCAGGGCTAATAAGAGCACCTCACCTCAGTGGACCGTACAAATTATAATTGTTTTTATTTTTCGAGAGATACATTTTTTTTTACAAGAAGCAATTTATTTATCAAATGAATTTCTCCTGTATTTTCATTTGATATATTTCATTCTTGAAAAAGTATATTCACATAAATGCCCATAAATGAAGAAAAATTAGGGTATTTTTATTACAATCACCTATTTGATTTAACTCTGGGACAAGATAAAAGCAGTTCTCAGGCAGAGAAGGCTTTAGCTTAGGGACCTCAGTTCTAGATGCGATTTAGAGAAATTAATCGAAAAATCCTTTAGTGAGTTTGTCATTTTGGTTGACTAGCAAGCAAATATGAACCACTTTATGCAGCCCATGGAATTAGGAGAATAATTTTACTTCAAAATTCAATATTTTTATTTATATCAAAAATGAAATGATTTGATGGGCTACTTTAAGAAACCCAGAAAGGTGAAAGAGAAGCAAAGAAAGAGTCATGAGGAAGGCCTTCCCAGCTTATAGAAAAAAGATGAGAAAGAAGGTGATTTCTGATTGGTATGAAGTGATATGGAAGGAACATCTTTTGCCCTTCACAGTTTGGATAATATTTCTGGAATTTCGAAAATATGCTGTTTTGAATAAAATTATACAAATGAATAAAGATTAATAATAATAAAATAAATTTTTTGTTGGTGGATCTAGCGATCCCAGGACCATATCCCTTGCTTTTTAAGGTCATCAATATTGATAATACCTTTAACCTCTCGGCAATGGAATGGGATATTAATATTTTAACAATAATTTTTTTAATTTCATATATACTGATCCAATCATAAAGGACCATGACACGTTATATTTATGGATTCTAAACTAAGGTCCTACACTCAAATACTTTATAAAAAAAAATCAAATAATTCAAATCAAGATAAAAAGAGTACGAATTTAATAAATAATTCCATTTGAGTTGGTCAAGTTCACCTTATGACAATCTATTTGCAAAAATTTCAGTCGGCTAGATGATTTCCATGATTATTTGATGAAATTTAACTTTAAAATATAGTTTGGAATAAAAAATTATTTATTTCTAACCATATGGTTAATGAGTCCATCAATCCTCATTAATCTTATTTGATTAATTGGAACTCAAAAATTTTTTTCCCTTTAAACATCTAATAAATAAAATAAAAAATCCAATATGAAGGTTAGAGTGTCGCCTTGGTTTTGTATATTCTAGCATTTATTTATGAGATTAAAATGAATATTGAATTTCTTTTGTTAATATAATTTTATAGATTAGTTCAAATTTGCTCTACCTATAGCATATATTCCTAATTATCTGCCTAATTATATATACATTTGAAAGTGTTATATTATTTATTAAATATAGTGTCAGTTTTCCTACTTCAAATTCTCTAAAGATGATTTAATGAAAGATTTGAACCAGGATGTTCATATTTAAGCCTCTAAGATGTCACAATATTTTATTATTAAAATATATAAATATACCTTGAAATATTTTCTGGTATAACTTGTTTAATTATATTCAATAAAAACGGAGACGTCTTAAAAAGTGAAATTTTATCTAGAGATATTAGTCCCAAAAATAATCTGTATGTAAATTTCAAGTTTGAAAATTGATAATGACTTGTTTCAGTAAAAGGTGACATACTGACCGAGGAAAGGTCTTTCAAATGGGACGTTTGTACAAATATAATTTATAAGAGAGACTTTATAACAAATATGAATCCGAATAAAGAAGGCGCTGATAGAAATGCATATTTGTTTAAAATATTGATAGATAGAAAGAAATTGAAACCACTCTTGGGTTACACATTTAATCGAAATTATTTTTAAAATGAAAGTATTAAAGAAGTAAGGCTGGAAGTTTAGCTTTAAATGGTTTCTAAAATGACGTGCTAATTTAAAAAAAAAAAATCACAAAAAGCCTACAGTGCTGGTAGTGCTCTAATATGTATAATAATAATAATAATAAAAAGTTATTTATTCAGCTATTAAGTCAAGTTTCGACAAATATTTTTGACTTCATCAGAAAGAAAGAAAAAGAAAATAAGAAATATTCTTATCTTTGCAAGCTCGTGGTCTCCAGCTATGTACGTATGATGATTATTTTAAATTATTCAGGAAATAATAATAGATAAATTAGAATTAGATTCAAAAAATCAAAGTATAATTATTAATGAACTGTTAGTCACTTTCCAAGTATTGATGTATCTGGTCATCGAAATGCAAAAAGGCTTTGACTCTAAATATAAAACGTTGAGTGCATATGAGGTAAAAAATTTATATTAATATAATTTGTGAAATTCATAAACAACCAACTTAAAGTTAGATAAATTTTTTTAGTAACCTCTAAAGAAGTGTCAAAATGCCTTCGAAATATCAAGTTAATAAAACTCAATCGGAAATTTTTTTTCTCCTCATGCCGAAAATATAGCGCGGTTCGTGGCTGCCTACCTATTTTTCTAATTAATTTACTTAATTTGTTAAAAACTACATAGTGTAAGAGAGTTTTTGCTTTTTCCTATATATTTAAAAAGTCTTCCATTCCGCTTGAGCAAATGTTGTCAAAAGTTGATGTTTTCTTATTGAATGATTCTATTATATTTCAAATTTGTATTCAATTTACACTATGTTGTTTGCTTGTAATTGTGAGAAGAGTCTCTTTAAAAAGTTTTTTTATTTTTAGATGTTAATATTCTGCTGACTGATTCAATTGTTGAGTACCAGAAGAGAAGATAAAAAAAAAAAAAGCTAGGCCAATATTAGAGATCTTTAGACCCTGATTAGTTTTTAGCAAGAGTGTGTCACAAAACGAACCTATTTATGTATGTATTATTTATTCTGAGGATCATCAGTATGTCGATTCTGGAATATTTTCAGGAATAGATAATCCTTGGGAAATAAGCTTTCGATTGTCTATAAAAAAAAACCATGTCATGTAGTCTGCGACTATACTAGTGGATTATGACAGACAGTTAGAATGAAAAAGCGCATTTCTTGCGGAGAGAAAAATGCACTAAAAATAAATATTTCAAAAGATATTAAATAAATCTGAGAGCAAGATTTATGAAAAAAACTCCGAGAGACCTTGACCTTAAAAAAAAATCATTGTAGTTATAAAAATTTTATTTGGAATAAAATTTGAAGATCCCTTTGTAAAGAGTTGTTTTAGTTACTTTGGAGGTTGTATTTCTTCCAAGAGGATCTGGACGTCAACAAGAGTGTCCTTGGCCCATTTCCTTGTACTCTTGAGGTCCTATAGTACACGTGGGCCCCATTAGTCCTGACCTTGTATCGGGAACATCTTCTAAAGAGCATTCTTCGTTTTTAATATTTTATCTATAATATTTGGAGTCTTTTGTTTGTGTGTTGTATAAAATATATGAGGCTATTATGAAATGCATTCGTCGCAATGGCGTAATTCTAACAAGAAACATTTCATCAACTTTTGATAAAGTCACGGCAGAATGCAGGAAAACAACCACTTGAAGGGATTATCTAACTAGATTTCATCAAATAATTGGAGAGATGGCCTTGGATTTAAAAATAAATATATTTTAATTAAGTTAAAAATTGTAAAATTAATAAAAAAATTAAAAAAAAAAAAAAATATTTTAGATTATAGACGTTTGGCACTTTAACTAGAATTTTGCCTACTAAATAATCTCTCAGAGCTATTTTACTTACTGTAATTTTAAGTAAGAAACGTAAGTAAAATCAGAGTTGTCGAGAAGAGAGAGACCAACTCAAACCCCGAGATCTGAAATGCTCGCTACCAAAATATTTCAACAATGTTAAAAAGGTTTTAGGTCAAATTTTTTAATTATTTAACGTATTAATTTGAATAAAAACTACTAATACGATATTCATTTTAATTAAAAAAAAAAATAAGATTTTACATAATTTATGCTTTATTACAAAAGATTTATTATTATAATAATATCAAAAATGGTGAGTGGTCCAGGATTCGAGGTTAAAGATTTCTTTAGAATTTATATAATTTGAATAGAGGAAATGTTGCATTGGCTTCAAATATAAATATTATATTTAAAATATCTCTTAGTTTAAGAAGGAGCTATTTCTTTACATTTATTAGTTCGCCGTTTAATGGGTTTAGGAAGAAATTTAAATTATATAATTTTTCGAGCTCTAATTGACATATATGAATGAGATATATAGTCACAAAAATTATTTTATGAGAAATTTAAATTCGGATTCGACCACTTGTTATACAAGATAATGCCACTCCAAATTTTAATAAATTTATAATTTTTAATCTTGAAATCTCGGCATTAATTTTTTTCTATGTACTATGTCTTTGGGAATTTGGAAATTTTCAAAAATTAATTCCGTAAAAAAGAATTTCGGGATGAAATTAAAATGTCCTAGTCCCATTATAATCCTTATGTTAAGTATAAAATTACAATTAAACGTAAAGAACACTTTTTAGTAAATAAAGAAAAAAGAATATTATGACCTTGTTTCTTGGATGAAATTTGAGCAGCGGAGAGGGGGGAGGGGAGAGTGGAGATTTTTTGTCTCTTTGAACATCTGAGGCCATTTACACTCCGTTCTTTAAAATTAAATTAGCTACCAATTAATTTAAATAAAATTAGGACGGGAAGCGAACCACTGATCTTTGGAACATGAAGTGACACCTCTACCACCACATCAAGAGACGGAGAGAGTGGAAAAAATATTAATGGATGGTTAATATTAATTTATTCATAGTTTTTTTTTTAATTATTTCAACCTTATCAAAACTCTTAACAAATAGATTAAAATCTTTCTACCTTTTCCCCTTAACCGCGAAATGAAAATGCACAAGTAATTTTTTAATATATTTTTAAAAAGTAAAAAAATATTTATTATAATTTTTAGTTAATTAGAAATTAGTTTATTATTATTTCCAAGCCTTAATTCACATTATGGAAATAAATAATAAGTAAATAAGGCTAACAAAAATATATGTTGTATGAAATAAAAATTTTTCATGTCTAAATGACCTAAGGGAAGAGAAAAAATCTCTCTTCTGACATCTGTTAATCATATTTAATATACATCAAGTCATTGAACAAACAACATCATATTTTTTCATCGTGTTAAAAATGTCGAATTTTGTACAAAGTGATGATTTGCGGAAAGCATTAATTTTTTGTTTTCATTTGAAGAAAAGTGCTGCAGAGTCCCATCGAATGC